>JBCEWE010000105.1:1077456-1182456 GCA_039877035.1 Silurus lanzhouensis | reverse complement strand
CCTGAGCTGCTTCACGTGCACGTCGTGCCACAAGACGCTGAGCACGGGCGACCACTTCGGCATGAAGGAGAGCCTGGTTTACTGCCGTCTGCATTTCGAGAGCCTCGTGCACGGGGACTACCAGCATCACCAGCACGGCCAGCAGCAGCACGCGCAGCTCAACTACGCCGACTTGGCCACCAAGGGCGCGAGCCTGGCGCTGCCTTACTTTAACGGCTCGGGCGCGGTGCAGAAGGGCAGACCCCGGAAACGCAAGAGCCCCGCCATGGGCATCGATATCAGCACGTACAACTCGGGTGAGCACTGATGCTGATCATGCTTTGTTCGGCGCCCCCTAGATTTCCCCCCCTGTATTTGCATAATCGATTTTGTTTCGCGAACTATTATAATATATTATATTAAATATTAAATATTTCAAATGTGTATCGAATTGAGCATGCGCAGCAGAAAAAGAGGGATTCAGAATGTAAACAATTGACAGCAAACGCAATCTCTGTGCGCATTTTAATCCTTTTTATAAACTTATAAGTTTTATTTAAATGTTATATATTCATAATAAAATCATTCGAAAACCATTCAGGAATTACTGTCAGGAATTGGGAATTTAATGCATCCATATATAAATCTTTATAAAACGTTTTAGCTATTTTATGTATATTAATCTTTTGGTAAAACAACCCAAATATCGCTATACTGCGCAAGCAAGCAAACAAACAAACAAATAATCAGACGTGCATTTTTGCACGTCGCTCCTGATAAGGCAGTCTGCTAAATCCCACAAATGTAAATGTAAATGATTTAGATTTATATATATATATATTTATATAATATTTAGATTTTCCTGGATGGAAGGAATAGTCGCAAGAATGCACAAGATTAAAAAATAAATAAATAAATAAATAAATAAATATATATATATATATATATACACATTTTATACTATTAAATAATAATAACATTTAGCATTTTATTATATCCTAACCTAACCAACACGCATAATCATATTTTTATAAATACCATTATTTCTTATATATCTTTTAAAATAGATTTTTTTTTTTTTTAATAAAAAAAATAAAAAATAAAAGAATTTCCTTTCGGAAACTAAAACATTTAAATGTTAAAACCTAAACCTAAACTTAAAACATGTTACTGAGTTCCCTCCAAGTCACACACAAATAAAACAAATAACAAAAAAAAAATTATTAACAAACAAACAAACAAAAAAATAAACCAATTTAAGAAATATAGGAAAAGAGATTAGATATACATTTATTTGTCCCACAGTGGGGAAATGTCTCTGTTACAGCAGCAAAAAAAAAAAAGGCAAATATATAAAAGAATAGAGACAAACTATAGTATAGAGTATAAACACAACACAATGTATAAATACAAATAAAATTAAAAAAAGACTTTGGATTGTTGGAGATCCACATGCATATATTGTGTTGAGAGTGTGTTACTCCTGTACACACGGTGTGCTTTTGAGACCATTCTGCAAGCATGAAGTATGCAGTCTGGCATTTTTATACCCCCCCCCCCCCCCACACCTACTTTACTGCCCATTAAAACATTCGAAATATTCCAGCACTACGCTGATCATATTTAGTATTTTTGTTTTTAAATGAAAGAAAAGCAACAGCTGGACGTTTCCCCACACCGACATCCGTTCAAAATGTTCATTCCTCTAGTTAAATTTATGTTTCTGTGATTCTTTAACTTACAACTGCTATACAGTGGCCTAAAAAAAGCTTCCTCCTGTTTGGGTTGTTTTTAGTATAGTAGATCAAATTGTACCCAGTGCCCCCTGCTGGTCAAAACAGGAAGCGGTTAAGTAAAGCGATTCGGTTTATATCACGCAAAACTTTACAATCAAAAGTGTAAACACAAAATTCTGCTTTTTCCTGTTTTTCATCCTGCTTTCATTTTTTGGAAATATCCAGTGGTGGGAAGGTTAGAGATCCAAAAATGTTGTAATTGTTACCATGTTTTTGGTCTATCAAAGTTTTTAGAAATAATATTTTTGTTTGTTTTAGATTGATTTTTTTTTTAAGACAATAAAAACCCTTACAGTAGAAAAAATATATCGAAATCGTTATAAGGTGTGGCAACCCAAGCGGGTTTACTGTTTATAAAAAAGTTGGTACCACAAAATATAATCAAATTCGTAATTTATTATAAATGTCGTTATTATTATTATTATTATTATTATTATTATTATTATCAATGTCAGTATTATTTACTACTTTTAAATAGAAGCCGAACTGAATTCTCTCGTGGTCACTGTAAAAAAAATAAATCTAAATAAATCTGACAAATGGAATCATTGCGAAAACATCATAAGATCATAAAACTGACAGGACGTTTTCCTGCACGTTCCCACATTACACCTAAATGCTAATATTTACAATAAAAATGATTTCTGCTTGAAATACAATTCAAAATTACATCCAAAACACAACATTCAATACAAAAAAAAACGCTTTTTATTTTTATTTTTTTTTTGTCGAATATTCTCATTTTTTGTTTGTGTTTGTTTGTGCTTTTGCAAGTTTTTGTCGTGTTTTTTTTGTTGTTGTTATATGTGCACCCTTTTTCTCTAAACACCCCCCTTAATCCTGAGTGGATGTTGTTTTTGTTTATTCAGTGTATTTGTTAATAAGAGCGTGCAGTTTTTTTCGATAATCGTCTTGTTTGTTTTAGATTTTAGAACAATTACAAATGAAATTTTTTTATCTCCGTTGGTTGATTTTTGTTTGAGCACAGATGTTTTCACACACATCCGATTTTTCAAAACAAATGAACAAATCCACTATTCGCATTTTTGTTTGTTTTAAGGTAAATTTTGCACCAATTTGTGACCCGCAATGACGCAAAAAATCCCGTGCCGGGAATCTGCAAACGAACACTTCGAAATGAAAATCGGTTTGTTCGCATCCTGATTGTTTCGCATCTCGTTTTGGTTTTGTCTCAGGCTGTAATGAGAACGAGTCAGAACATCTGGACCGGGACCAGCAGGCGTACGCGCCGTCGCAGAAGACGAAACGCATGCGCACGTCCTTCAAGCACCACCAGCTTCGCACCATGAAGTCCTACTTCGCCATCAATCACAACCCCGATGCCAAGGATTTAAAGCAGCTCGCGCAGAAGACCGGCCTCACCAAGAGAGTGCTGCAGGTAAGAGTGGGCTTCTGCTTTTCTTTCTAATGAAAAAAAAAAACAAAAACTACAAAACAAACTAGCTCTTATGTCATTTGTCCCCCTCCCTCAGCCCCCTCCCCTCTTTCGTTTAAGTGAAGATTTCCTCTCATATCACTCATCCAGGATTGAGTTCTTCCATGTCAGATCATTTAGTGTTGTGTTTTCATCTTTAGCCTTGTTGTGATTTCAGTATTTTAGTTTTGGGAATTTTTTAAAGTAGACATTTAATTTTTTGTTGTTTTAAAACCCTAAAAAAAAACAATAATAATAATAAAAAAATAAATAATAATAATAATAATAATGTAACTTATATTAAGAAATTATTATTATTTTGGATTCAAAACAATATTTTCTTTAGAACATTGCAAATTAATTGATCTTCTTTTGACGGTTAGCAATTATTTATTTATTTAGTGAAATACATATTCGGGCAAAATGGAGTTAAGCTGATTTTAAGAAAAAAAGTATTAGTAATAATAATAATAATAATAATAATAATAATAATAAAGCAACTTATATATTTTTTAATGAAGAAATTATATATTTTTAATATATAATATTTAGAAATAATATAAGATTTAAATTCATTATTATTTCTTTAACGGTTACTAATAATTTGTATTTATATAATTTATTTATTTTGAACTATATTTGGGGCAAATTGGAGTTTTTGGGCGTTAAGTTGATTTTTTTAGAGAAAAAATCAAAAATATTCATCATCGTAATGTAACGTATATTAAGA
The DNA here is from genome assembly GCA_039877035.1 of Silurus lanzhouensis. NCBI lineage: Eukaryota > Metazoa > Chordata > Actinopteri > Siluriformes > Siluridae > Silurus > Silurus lanzhouensis. The sequence goes on along the minus strand of JBCEWE010000105.1, from coordinate 1,178,516 downwards.
AATAATAATTATTATTTCATTTTTTGGTGGGGGGGTCGAATTGGAGTTTAGGGGGGGGGGTAAGTAGATTTTGAGAGAGAAAAAAAGTAGATTAAAGAATTTTATTGTCGCATCGGATGAAACGAATTAGTGAAATGATTAATGAGTATTGATGAAACACTAAATTATGATTAATACATTTTTCTTTTTTATTAAAAAAGATTTTTTTTTGAATTTTTTTAAAATACAGCCAAATAACCAACATTAAAAATAATAATAAATAAATAAATAATAATAAATAAATAATTTCTGTTGTATAGTACGTGAATAATTCATAGTAGATACATTTTTCTTTTTTATTAAAAAAAAATTTTCTTGGAATTTTTTAAAATACAGCCAAATAACCAATATAAAAAATAATAATAAATAAATAATAATAATAAATACATAATTTCTGTTGTATAGTATGTGAATAATTCATAGTAGATCACCTCATTTTTTTTTTTTTTTTTTTTGCATTCTGGCATCCCTCATTTCCAGCATATGTAAATCTTCTATAATTAGTCAGGATTGTGACAGTGAGCTCGACGGCGCCATCCAACGCAAAACGAGTAAAACAAAAACAATTGGGGTTGGTTTGCAGGTCTGGTTCCAAAACGCGCGAGCCAAATTCAGACGGAACGTTTTGCGGCAGGAGAGCGGGGGTGTCGAGAAGGCTGACGGCACGTCACTTCCCGCACCCTCCTCCGACAGCGGTGCTCTGACCCCGCCGAGCACAGCCAGCACACTAACAGACCTGACCAATCCCTCTATCACCGTAGTCACCTCAGTCACCTCTAGTTTGGACAGCCACGAGTCTGGAAGCCCCCCTCAAACGACCCTGACGAACCTTTTCTAACGTTTTTTATTTTCTTGTTTTTTTTTTGTTTTTTTTATTGTTCCCCCCTTTTTTTTCTTGCTTTCTTTTCCTTCTCAGCCCTCCCTTCCAAAAAATGTGGCTTTTTCAAAATATTATTTACAACACAAAAAAAGCATAATAACCCAGACATCTATTTAAATTTTTTTTTAACGAATCAAATTATTTTCAATCAGCTACATTTATTTATTTGTACTAAAAAAATTCCAAATCAATCCCTAAATGAGAGGGTCTGAGAATATAATGTGTAGCACTTGCAACCACTTGGCAGCTGAGTTTTTTTTTTTATGTGCGTCTATTTAATTTTTTACAATTTTTTATTTCACCATATTCACCATTCGCTTCAAACGCTTCACGTGTGAAAACCACGTGCTTCACGCCACGTTGAAAAAACCCTTTATTCTATTTTACATTTTTTTTTTTACTTCAAATTGAATTCATTTGATCTCCGGAAACGTTTTTTTTTTTTTTTTTGTTGACAAACTTTTTAATTTTTTTACTTTTTTATTCAATTTTTTGTTATACGTTCATACAACTCGCATGCCAGGTGGTGCTTCAACCTCAATTCAAGACAGCATTGTCACACCAGCGTGGCTTGATGTAGGCTTTAACCGTATCCAAAAACTGTGCAGTGGTAATTGTTCACACACACAAAAAAAAAAATTATAAAATAAAAAAAAATGTTTGGCTTTATTGGAATTGATTAGCATTTTTTAAATATTTTTTTCTGGAAAAAAAAATCACTATCTGTTGTTTATTACTAGTCTAAAAATCAATGCGTGTCATTAAAAAAAAAGAAAAAAAAAAAAAAGAAAAGAAAAATGATTGCGGCTGAAACAAAAATGCATTCAATTTCTGATTTCCCAAAAAATTTATGAACATTTGCCACTGAACAGACCAAACAAAAATTTGGTTGAAAGTGACAGCGACAGGGAGGGAGGGAGGGAGGGGGGGTAACAAATAGAGGTCGATTAGTTCATTTTGTGATGGAGAGTTTGCTTCTGTTTGTAGAACAAAAGTGCTCCTCAACGATCTACTTCACAAAGTAGACGCCTAACTCAGTTCTACTATGTGCCTTAATGCTATAACCTGGAAGAGAGCTTGTGAAATTCAGGAGATACATGTGTGTTCGTTTGATTTTTTTTTTAATATCCAAAAAAAAAAAAAATTGGATATCACATTGTTTTCGAAAACGCCTCACTAGATTTGTATTGTTCACCTTTCTTTTTTTTTTATTTTCATCCAAGGATTAAATTTTTTTTTTCTTCCCCAAAATGGTGTGATTCTGTTACAAAAATGGAGGCGAGCGATGGCCTAGAAAGCAGTTGTGCACTCTTTCAAATATAGTCGGTTAAGAAGAAAAAAAAAAAGGAAAAAAAACACAACTCCGAGAATCTTATATATTGATCTTCGTGTTAATAGTATGGTTACGTGTTCTATCAAGATTGTCCATTGTTTCCTTGTTTCTTGGAAAAAAAAAAGAAAAAAAAAAAGAAAAAAAAAAAAGATGGTGTATAGAAACTATTTCCCATTAAATATTTATGGACCAAGCGGTTGTTATATCTTATGAAATTTGTGTGAATAAAAAAGAAAACGCCTTGCATTGACAGTGTTTTTTTTTCCCCCTCATTGCACAAACCCATTATTTATGTTGTCAATATTGAGGAATGATCTATTTTTTTTGAAAAAAAAAAAAAAAAAAAATTATATATATTTCTTCAAATATATATATATATATATATATATATATCAACTCCCACTACACATTTCTCTCTCTCTCTCTTTCTTTCTTTTTTTTTAAGATTGATTTTGAATTTTATTCTCTTTAATATGCTGAAGAAATGCCCCATAGATTTGCCCCAAGACCCTGTACTTGGAAATAAAAAATTATCCAAAATAATTAGGATTGTTTTTGTAATGCATGAATATGGCAAAAAAAAAAAAAGAAAAGAAAAAAAAAAAAAAAAAAGAAAGAAAGAAAAAAAAAAAGTCAAACTAAATGCAAACCTCAAAGTCAGGTTGCTTTGTAGTTTAATATATTGTTACTTTATGATTTCTTTCAGGGAGAACAAATCTTGGGGCATTACAGCCATACTTCACGGCGTTTGAAAATTCCCTAAAGTATTAAAAGACGGGGAAAACTTTGATCGGAATTCCTCACCATTGAAGACAAAGACAGTATTAGGATCAGATGATAGTAATAAACCTAAATCAGCAACAATAAATGTAATGCAAAATCCTTTCCTTTTCTTCCTTTCTTCCTTTCTTCCTTCCTTTCTTTCTTTCTTTCTTCCTTTCTTTCTATGTCTCAAATCTCTCAAATCTGTCAATCCCTTTTTAAATTTTTTTTTTATTATTATTCTTGAATGATTGAAATCCAGATTTGGAACAACCCACTCCATATGTGAGCTTTTCCCCCTTTTTTTTTTTAAATTTTTGTTATTTATATATATATATATATACATTTTGGTCTTTGTATAAGGATGACAATGAAAAAAAAACATGTATAATATTCTAGTTGTATATAAGTCAATAAGGATTACACACACACACACACACACACACACACACACACACACACACACACACACACACACACACACACACACACACATCTATCACATATATGCACATACGTCTTCAAATAATAATAATAAAAAAAAATCATACTTTCTTAAATGCATGGGGAAAATAAACTCTCAGAAACACCAAAGCAGTAAAATAACTATTAAGTGCAACAGATTTACTGGGAAAAAAAGAGAAAATAATAATAATTAATAATAACAATACTTAAAATCCTATTTGTATGTTGCATGCACCTTATGAGTGGTTGACATTTTTTGGTAGAATTTCTATTTGTGTGCCATTTTCTTTTTGTCGAGTGTAAACGCAAATCTATGACGCATTTTGACCTTGTGAAAGCAGCATCGATAAAAAAATGCCCAACTGCATGCGGTATATCTGAATAATAAAAAGCTCCTTTACAAATAGAAACGCTTTGCTCTGGGATTGACTTTATTTTTAATACAAGGAGTACACGGTGTGGAATTCTGGACCGTTCGTTCGGACAGGAAGCGGGACGTCCTGGCCGATCGGCTCGGACGTTTATTGTGTGTGTCGCTCTGTGGGACACGATTCCAGTTAAACCTCACTCGAGTCCTGTGACAGAGTTTCAGAGGAGTAGCAGATGACTTCCAAAACAAAGCAGCATCACATACATGCTTATCTGTTTGCACTACTGAGCACGTTCGACTACACTTGCATCGTTCAACGTAAAAAAAAACAACAACATAAAAGCGTTTTCATTTCTTTAAAAAAAAAAAAATCACAAACATCGGCTGGTTCCCATTGGATGAGATCTTGGGGCGAAGTCTTGCCAACACTTATAGACGTTACAATAAAATGGGTGTCTATGAGAGGATTGTGTGATAAAACCAGATGAAACGAGAAGGTGGATCCGGCAAACCGTCTAGACGAGTTCCTTCCTTGTATCCCTCATAGAGATACATTTGTAGTGGGAAAAATAACCTTACAAATGACAATGTCATTGAGATGAAATGAATCCATCGGTTCGATCCTGTGCTCAGGTTTTGATCTGTATTGACTTTTGCAAGTTCTCAACATGTTCACATGGGCTCCCTCACTGGTAAGTGGACTGACTACGCTACCTAGGTGTGTGTGTGTGTGTGTGTGTGTGGTGCTGTGAAATGACCTGGCATCCCATCCATGGTGCCTCGCATCCTTTTTTTCCGGTATACACTCCCCCCGACCTGAATTAAGCTCTCACTGAAGATGAAGGAGTTACGTAAGTACACAGATGCCAATATCAGCATTATACAGCATTATCCTTGAAATTGTATTCATCTACCTGAACTACTATAAGAGGATTGGATTTGTAATTCGAGGACAACCTCTTAATCAATCGTCAAAATAACCTTCAGCATATGCCTTTTCTCCATCGGATCTCGGATGTTGAGCTATTTCATGAGTTGCTCAGGAGTCCACAAGAACTGTAGAAGATTGGCGAAACTCATAATCACATGCTTCAGTGCACTTCACACACTGGGTGTCACCTAAACAAGGATGGGTTCTTCATGGTTTCTTCCTCATACCATACTACACTATCAAGAAGCTTTTCCTTGCTGGTGATCAATACAGAAATTTCAATATAAGAATTTTTTTTATCTATAATCCTTACATCCTGTAAAGCTGCTTTGAAACACCGCTATTGAATTTATTCCCAATGGATATAGGCGTTTCTCCGAATTTCTTTTGAGGGTCCGTCAAATGAAATGAATTACCAGTCCGTTTTGGTTCCCTCTCTCCGGAAGAATCACTTCCTTGGAACACGTGGAACCAAAATGGAGATTATTGTTGCGAAATGAGGCACTTTTGTGACACCCGGAATAAACAATACCGGACAAAAAACGTATATTTCTGTCATATACTCAGTACTGTAATTAGAAATAATAATAAGGAATGACCTCATTGGGATCAATACAGCAATTGAAATATAAGTCAATTCTGTTCTATAATTCTTATATTCTCCAAAGCTGCAATGTCTGTCGTGAAAAATCGAATTCAATAGTTCATGACAGACAATTGTTCCAGGAAATCAAACACGGCTCCACACTCTTAAATAGAATGACCCAGATGAACGCGTTTCCATTCAGCCCCCCAAGCCCCCCCCCCCCCGTGCGATGATCGCGCTACGGCGTCAGCTGCTGATATGACTGATATGGTAGAGCGGGCGTGAGCCAGACTGGCAGATCAGACATGTTTACAGTGACAGGTACAACACGCACACTCGGAAAGATCCGGGTGTCAGGAGATGTGTACATCCAACTCTGTGTGTTCCTGGACCAGCATCTCTTCTGAACATATAAATATGACTAACCCCCCTCTCCCTTCTCTACACATACACACATACACACACAACCTGTCCATGCTCAGTATGGGTGAGAAGTGTGGGAACATGAGGATATTGCCAACAAGCAACAGGAAATGTAAGTATGCATGTGTGTACATGTCCCGTGCACACAAGTGGAATTGGAACGCCAGCCATTTCCTGCTTTCTTTGGAATTAGAATTCAGACACGATGGCTTTCAAACTTGGATGCTCGCAGTTCCTATTTAGTAATACTTAAACTAACGAACAAATTATACGCGGTATGGCCAGAAGTTTCTGAAAACCTCACCATCTCTTCGCTCTGGATTTATTCCCATTTTGCTATAATACAAGAGCATAATTGAGATCCATAACAACCAAATTCTTTATGGAGCTTGAATTAAAACAAAAATGCAAGTCGAGTCGGGTGTCCACAAACTTTTGGATAAACAATGCGAAGAGGAGCTTCTATGCATGCTACCTTAGCTGAAATTTTGCGTTACTTTATTAAAATAGTAGCATATATACGTGTCGGTTGATTCAAATATTTAATCGCGATTAATCGCACGATCGGCGCGAGTCGACTCACGATTAATCGCACATTTTGATCGGTTCCGAACAGACCTTTAATGAATGCTTTTCGAGTTTTTAATACACTAACGTGCGCATGGACAAATACGGATGCTTTATGCAAATGTATGTAAATTATGAGTGAAACTAAACTCAACATAGAGCATGAAGGCAAAATATTCTTGTGAACGTTAAAATGTATTGGTGTTAAATGACTTAAACCTGTTATTTTTTTTTTTTTATATCTGAATAAAGAAAGGATGTCGTGAATAAATGTGTTTAAATAAAAAAAAAAAATCCACCTTTTTTTATATTTATTTATTTATATTTTGAATAAAACATTGGAACATTGGATCTTCTCAGAAGAGTGGAGGATAAAAGGGGACCAAGTGTCGAATGTTAAAAAAAAAATCACGCACATAACAATCTTATGGTCAGGTGTCCACAAACTTTTGTCTATATACATCACTAAACACTACAGAATACAGTAATCCCCCGTTTATAAAAAAAAAACACGCCACCCCAAAAAAACGATTTTACAGTACTATACTGTATTAACATTTTACTTTATTTTATAATGAATAATTATATATTTTTTAATAAATTTTATTATTTCAATATGAAACTCCATAAAAAAACCAATTAAAAGTTTTTTGGTTTATCATGCTATCCGTGAGAGACCGGGAAAAAGAAACAAACAAAAAAACGGGGGATTACTGTATATGTAAACCGTCAAATGTTTTATTAAAAAAAAATAAAGAACATTTTTCAAATGTAGGAAAAACCAACAAAAAGTAATTAATATTCACAAACAAGAAGCCGTCAATGGGGTTTATAAAGATATGCGTATGCTACACAACATTCAGAACAACACAGGTTGAATATAGTTGTTTGACAAATTTCGACAACGCATGTGTGTGTGTGTGTGTGTGTTTTGCACTCGGAAGCCTTGCGTTTCTCTAATTATTCCCTTAGAAACCACAAATTGGAAGATGCTGAACACAGTCGCAATTTGTCAAAGAAAGCCACTGATCTGATCGAGAGAAAATGTGGGTGTAGAGCGCGCCCGATATAACCCGTGCCGTTCAAAATCCGACGCGACGCTCGGCGACGGCGCTGACAGATTTATCGGGGATGTTTCTTTTTAATCTTGTTCAAGAAGAACGGGAAAACACACACCGTGTGCGTGCCGTACCTTTATTATATTTGCGCTGTGGTTAGGAAATATGCGATTAAAGAGCCGGGTGAGTAATACAGAGCATGCGTCGCTTATTGATTAGGAAGTCTCAGAATAAAGAGAAAAAATATCGCATTTCTTGCCCTGAATAGACAAAAAAAAAAAGGTACTGTAGAAGCCTGTTGTATTCGAGTCTTTGTTATTTAGCCACAGGTTGTAATCAATATCAAATCTTCTCTTATCTCTTGAAAAAAAGAAGAAAAAAAACATCCTTGCATGCTTGATCCCTCCCCAGAGATCCTTAGATCATCGGTACACCAATCCATTGTGTCCAGGAGGATCATCTCATCAAATACAGGAAGATCATAAAGATTTCATATCTTGTCTGGGGATAAAGAACAGTGAAGCGAAGGTAGGAGGGATTGTGACTCCAGATTCGGATGGATTCACACTCAGTTTGAGTGAATAACGGCATGCCATGTTTTTCACAGAATTCATACAAAAATATCTCACATTCTAGGCGTCACACTTCAGTCCTGAAACACAACCCTAGAGAGGTTTGTATTATCCCTCTTTGAAACCATCTACATCTGATGATGATATTGGATATCATCAGTGGGGGTTTTCAAAGATAATGGAAGTGCAACTTTCTTGTAACTTCTTTCTTGCAACTCTAAATGGACTAAAAGTACATCAGGTACTGATGTAGGTGAAGTGATCCAGTTTATCCCATAAGTGTTCAATAGGGTCATATATATATATATATAAGCTTTACACATCTGGATTGGGGCATTTTCTGCTATTTTTTTATGGTATATCCTCTGAAGCTGGATCAGGTTGGATAAGGACATATTCAATGGGATTTAAATCAGGGCTTTGGCTGGGACACTCTAGGACACCCACAAACACAGGAGTGCGCTTTGGGTCGTTGTCATGTTTAAAGGTGAAGCTTTCGGACTGGGATTTAGTTAAGAATTCCTCTGAACTTTGTTCCATTCAACTTCCTCAACCCTGACCAGCTGCATAGTCTCTGCTGCAGAAAAACACCCCCCACAGGTTGCTGCCACCATCATGCTTCAGTGTTGTAATAGTTTTAGGAAGGTGATGAGTGGTTTCCTTGTTGCGGCCTAACAATCTTGCTTCTACACAGAGTCCTTCAGTTGGCTCCCATTATTTTTTGCTCCACGGAGAGGCTTCTGTCTAGCCACGCTGGACATAAAGCCCAGATCAGTAGAGGGCTACAGTGAAGGTTGTTTTACGGGACCATGGTTTCATCTCTACACAGGATGCGCAGTCAGGGTGACCATCGGGTTCTTGATCACCTCACACCATACATATGTGTTTATCTTGTATTAGAGCAGTTATATTTTGGTGCTTTGAGTTCAATTCTCTCATATTGACCACTGGATGTTCAACATGGCACCTCATGGCAAAGACTCTGAGGATTTGAAAATCTGTAAATAAAAAAATAATTGACTGATTTCGCTAAATGTATTTTTGTAAAAAGATATTTGACTTTGGAATGTAGTGAAGTCAAAGTCGAAACGGAAATACTTGAGCAAATTAAAGATACATGAAAATGCTACTTAGTACAATAACGGATTGTGTTTACTTCGTTATATTTCAAACAGGTTTGGTTTTTTGCTCTGATATGCATTGTCAGCTGTGAGGCCTTCTATAGAAAGGTGTGTATCGTTCTAAATTATACCCAATCAATAAACTTTTCCTCAGGTAATCTCCAGTCAAGGCATAGAAACACCTCAGCAACAATCAAGAAAAATGGGAGGGACCTGAGCTGATTTTCAAGTGGCACCAAAAGGTCTAAACATTTCTGCCCATGTGATGTTTCTTTGTAAATGTGAGGTAGAGAAAATAAATCAATTTGAACGACAAAACTGAATACTTTTACAAAGAATAGAGAATCCCTAAGAGGCATAATATCCCAAGATTAAAAACGGCAAAACAAGGCCTCAGTATAAACAAGACTTGTAATGCTAGAAACTACTAGGAAAACGGATTAGCGTGAACACCAACACAGATTGCGTGCTGATTGTTAGATGCAGGTGTCGGGTGTCAGGGGAGAACAAAACATTGGGTCTATAATTGGTGGAGACACCTCCACAAGCTGCTGCTGTGGTGTAGAGCTGTAGACTTGGTGAACAGGTTCTAGAAGATATGACAACTCAGAGGACAGTCAGTCTCCTGGATGTTTCATGTGATAAGGTAACTGTAGTAGGTGACTTGCAAGACGTGTGTGTGTGTGCTTGTGGGTTGGGGGAACTGTTGTGACAAACTGGTCAAGGGCTGTGGATTTTCTGTTTTAAGAAAGGGGTCCCCACATGGTGGTGGATCCGAATTTAAGGGAAGAGCGACGATCTAGTTGATTTCAGCTTCAGCCTCTCCATCTGACTATTAGATTTATGACAGAGAATCAAGGTTAAATAATTTTAATATAGTATATATAAAATATAGTTTTATATATATACTGTTTACTGCAGCATAGACACAGTGTATACAACACTGTACCTCAATCAAAAAGAATGTAGCCTGTATCAGAGCAAAGGTATTGTTTTATGGCCCCTAGTCTCTGGTATTCAGTGGGAAGTTTGGGTTTGGGTTGATAACAAATTCCAGAAGTGAGTCATGGGATGCTCACAATGCTTATAGAGTCCCTCAAAGGCAGTTGATGAGAAATCTTGTTTTGGGCACAAACTGTGCATGAGTAAATATATTTCTAAAGCTCCAAACTTGAATGTTGTTGAAAGTTTGTGCCTCCACAATACCCAGTAGCTAGCGACGTGTGTGACCGATTAATGAGCCTACTCCGAGAGGCCCCTGGAACGTACAACTTAGCTGGCTTGCCTGTAGGTCAGGGGTTACCATCTCCTGCAATAGTTATTACTGGATTCAGAAAATAGTGAAACCAAAGCAGCAAGGTGTCTGGCCTCGTGAAAAGTAAAAAGAGAATACAGTAATGGACATAGCCCATCTAGCTAGGTGATGAGTGGGTGATTGTGATATGTGTTTTAGTTTACAGTGGCTTGTGAACAAGGTGGAGGGATTCCAAACCCCAGCCTACCTTTATCTCCCCTCATTCAGGAACATATTAATAGCTAAGAATTCCTGGTTACCAACATCATACTTTCTATTTTGGAAACAACTTCTTGATGAAGGTGAACTTGCTTTTGTTCCCTTTCTTATTGAAAAAGAACACTCTGATTCCCACCTCAGAGGTATCCACATCGACAGCAAAAGGTGTTGTGGGGTCTGCATGATGAAGAACAACAAACATTGTTCTATTTGCAAGGACAGATAGTTGTGAGGACAGTCTGCACCGAGAACCTCAGAGAAACTGGCAAAGACAAAGTCAACGTGAGATGAGAGGAATTAATGCTGAGGTTTTAGATGAACACCCTGCAAAGACTGTATACAATTCAAAGGCGTGGTTTGGTGCAATGCAGTGGTCCACATGGTGGGACTCACACAAAGGAACTGTTATATTTTGAAGTCCAAAAGGAAGAAGCAGAGACGTCAATGGCCAAAGCAACTCCTGCTTCAGGACCGTATTGGTTTTTAAAAAAACAAAAAAAACAAAACAATGGACCTCTATTGCTCATATTGTGTTTGATACAGAGGAATGTTACAGCCTGGCAGCAAGTCTTCTGAGCTATGAGGTAAAGTTCACATACACACTTCTTGAAAACTGAGTGGGTTCTACCTTGCACAAAGAGGGATAATTTGTTCCTAGACCATATTTAAACCATGAGGAACATCTCTCCAGCGCCTGTACTGACAGCTGGTAAGGTGATAGATCAAGTTGTTACAAAGCTGGTAAAGCAGTACACAATTATATTCATGAACAATTATAAAGTGACTATTCCAATATACAGTACATACGCATGCCAATCTTTTAATTCACACATAACTTTTACCTTGAAAGAACTGGATTAAGGAATCAGTGGACAAACTTCACACTGGTTATACCCTCACATTACAATCACTATCTAGACTTCTGGTTTCTCTGGAAGTAAAGTTGGGTCATGCCTAGCTGCATGTGATACGGGATCCTGGCTGGAGAGGGTGTACTTCAGACAGGTAAGTTGAAATGAGGTACTGAGGGCCTTCTCTTTTCATCTGTATCCATCTCAAGTCGTGTGTCAAGTCTGGCATATTTCCAAAAAGCAATACAGAAACACAATATAGAAGTATTATCATATTTGTCAGTTTTTGGATACCAGAGCTGCCTGGAACAACAGGAAGGTTCACGCTCGCCTTGCCTATGGCGGGGGGATCTGTGGACTGGAAAGCAGTCGGTTGATGGTTAATGTTAATCCGAGGCAGAGGAAGTTGTTGCTGTTGTTGCTGATGTTGCTGAAGGCTCTGAAGTTCCTGTTGCTGCATAAACAGAATGTGTCCCAAGCTGACTGCTCCATGCACGAGCAGAACTTGTTGTGAAAACTGATGGGGACAGGACTCGAGGCACTTGCATGATCACTCGGGTCAATTTGCACCGAAAGGATTTTTACTTGTCTGCATGCAACCACACACGCTTTTACAACAATAGAGAATCTAGTGGATGTAGGATGCTTTAAAAGGCTTTGAAATTGTAGTTGCCCTCTTTTTTCATCTTGAAGAGCTCAGGAACGAAATAAAAATAAAAGCAAAGAAGGTGACCTTACAGCCGATATCATGGGGCCACTGAGCTGGGCTTTATATTTGCTTATAAAATATGACATCACACAGTAGACATGTGCGACGCAAACATCTGGATTCGTAGCAGAGTAAATCTACCAGAACGTCGTTCATGCGTTTTTATTTATAGGCGTCCAGATGTTAGCGTTGGAGACACCACCCTGAGAAACTAGCATCATATTTTTTGAAAAAGCGAGATTAAAGGGAACACGTTTGGGGAAGACATAGTGGTTATGAAGATGGACTTTTGATCAATTGGGTGTGAGTTTAATTCCAACAGCGCCACTGATAGAACCTTGTGTAAGACACCCAACTGCTGAGTTGTAAAAGTGAGCACTTTGGTAACCAAAATTGGTTACTCAAAGCATTTTCAAAATGCTGCTAGAAGTCAAAGAAGTACAAAGTCTATGAACACATGGTTTACATGGGCTATAATGAAAGATCTTGAGTGGCCTGCTATAGAGATCTGACCTTAACCCTATTAAACCATTTTTGTGATTAATTTGAATGTTGACTGCACCCCCAGGCCTCCACAAGTCCACAAACGTTTGTACATACAGTACACGCAAAAATAATCTATGTATGAAAATAATCCATGCCGAAGTGCTGCGATACAACCAGACACCAAGCAGAAGGTCCTGCTTTCTATTTGACGTGTGACTTTGTGAGTTGCAAACCGAGCACCATTGTTCACACACTTTTTCCGTATCGTATGTCCACCCCAAAGATTTAAAAGCAGCATTCACAAGAGCCAAAACATCCCTGTCTGTCAGGTTTCTTAGCTATACTCTTAAACCCAATAAACAATACACCGTGACTTTAAACTCACTGACACTGTGTTCTGTCTGGCGTAAAAATTTCCACTGTCGTCGTGATTGTTGTCATTGACCGCATTTCAAATCAGAAAATCTGAACTTATATTTATAAGAATTTACTAGGACTGGGACACAGATGTAAATGTTTCAGTACCTTCGAAGGTGACAAAAGATTATTCTAAAACTTAGAATAGAAAACAATTTCTAATATTCACTTGTTAAATTATTAAATAAACCCAAGAATTGTAGTGTAGTGTAATGTATGATAGCGTAGTGTAGTTTAGTGTATTGTAATGTAGTGTAGTATAATGTAGTGTAGTTTAATGTAGTGTAATGTAGTGTAGTGTAATGTAGTGTAGTTTAATGTATTGTAGTGTAATGCAGTGTAGTGTAATGTAATGTAGTGTAATGTAATGTAGTGTAATGTAGTGTAGTTTAATGTATTGTAATGTAGTGTATTGTAATGTAGTGTAGTGTAATGTAGTGTAATGTAGTGTAATGTACTGTAGTGTAGTGTAGTGTCATGTAGTGTAGTGTAGTTTAATGTATTGTAATGTAGTGTAGTGTAATACAGTGTAGTGTAATGTAGTGTAGTATAGTGTAATGTAGTGTAATGTAGTGTAATGTACTGTAGTGTAGTGTAATGCAGTGTAGTGTAATGTAGTGTAGTATAGTGTAATGTAGTGTAATGTAGTGTAATGTACTGTAGTTTAGTGTAATGCAGTGTAATGTAGTGTAGTTTAATGTATTGTAATGTAGTTTATTGTAATGCAGTGTAGTGTAATGTACTGTAGTGTAGTGTAGTGTCATGTAGTGTAGTTTAATGTATTGTAATGTAGTGTAGTGTAATGTAGTGTAGTGTAGTGTAATGTAGTGTAATGTACTGTAGTGTAGTGTCATGTAGTGTAGTGTAATGTAGTGTAATGTAGTATAATGTAGTGTAATGTAGTGTAGTGTAATGTAGTGTAGTATAGTGTTATGTAGTGTAATGTACTGTAGTGTAGTGTAGTATAATGTTGTGTAATGTACTGTAGTGTAATGTAGTGTCATGTAGTGTAGTGTAGTTTAATGTATTGTAATGTAGTGTAGTGTAATGTAGTGTAGTGTAATGTAGTGTAGTATAGTGTAATGTAGTGTAATGTACTGTAGTGTAGTGTCATGTAGTGTAGTGTAATGTAGTGTAATGTAGTATAAGGTAGTGTAATGTAGTGTAGTGTAATGTAGTGTAGTATAGTGTAATGTAGTGTAATGTACTGTAGTGTAGTGTAGTGTAATGTTGTGTAATGTACTGTAGTGTAATGCAGTGTAGTGTAATGTAATGTAATGTAGTATAGTGTAATGTAGTGTAATGTAATGTAGTGTAATGCAGTGTATTGTAATGTAATGTAGTATAGTGTAATGTAGTGTAGTGTAGTGTAGTATAGTGTAATGTACTGTAGTGTAGTGTCATGTAGTGTAGTGTAATGTAGTATAATGTAGTGTAGTGTAATGTAGTGTAGTATAGTGTTATGTAGTGTAATGTACTGTAGTGTAGTGTAATGTTGTGTAATGTACTGTAGTGTAATGTAGTGTCATGTAGTGTAGTGTAGTTTAATGTATTGTAATGTAGTGTAGTGTAATGTAGTGTAGTGTAGTGTAATGTAGTGTAGTATAGTGTAATGTAGTGTAATGTACTGTAGTGTAGTGTCATGTAGTGTAGTGTAATGTAGTGTAATGTAGTATAATGTAGTTTAATGTAGTGTAGTGTAATGTAGTGTAGTATAGTGTAATGTAGTGTAATGTACTGTAGTGTAGTGTAGTGTAATGTTGTGTAATGTACTGTAGTGTAATGTAGTGTAGTGTAGTGTAATGCAGTGTAATGTAGTGTAGTTTAATGTATTGTAATGTAGTGTAGTGTAGTGTAGTTTAATGTAGTGTAGTGTAATGCAGTGTAGTGTAATGTAGTGTAGTGTAGTGTAGTATAGTGTAATGTAGTGTAATGTACTGTAGTGTAGTGTCATGTAGTGTAGTGTAATGTAGTGTAATGTAGTATAATGTAGTGTAATGTAGTATAATGTAGTGTAATGTAGTGTAGTGTAATGTAGTGTAGTAAAGTGTTATGTAGTGTAATGTACTGTAGTGTAGTGTAATGTTGTGTAATGTACTGTAGTGTAATGTAGTATCATGTAGTGTAGTGTAGTTTAATGTATTGTAATGTAGTGTAGTGTAATGTAGTGTAGTGTAGTGTAATGTAGTGTAGTGTAATGTAGTGTAGTATAGTGTAATGTAGTGTAATGTACTGTAGTGTAGTGTGGTGTAATGTTGTGTAATGTACTGTAGTGTAATGTAGTGTAGTGTAGTGTAATGCAGTGTAATGTAGTATAGTTTAATGTATTGTAATGTAGTGTAGTGTAGTGTAGTTAATGTAGTGTAGTGTAATGTAGTGTAATGTACTGTACTGTAATGTAGTGTAGTGTAATGTAATGTAATGTAGTATAGTGTAATGTAGTGTAATGTACTGTACTGTAATGTAGTGTAGTGTAATGTAATGTAATGTAGTATAGTGTAATGTAGTATAGTGTAATGTAGTGTAATGTACTGTACTGTAATGTAGTGTAGTGTAATGTAATGTAATGTAGTATAGTGTAATGTAGTATAGTGTAATGTAGTGTAATGTAATGCAGTGTAGTGTAATGCAGTGTATTGTAATGTAATGTAGTATAGTGTAATGTAGTGTAGTGTAATGTAATGTAATGTAGTATAGTGTAATGTAGTGTAATGTAATGCAGTGTAGTGTAATGCAGTGTATTGTAATGTAATGTAGTATAGTGTAATGTAGTGTAGTGTAATGTAATGTACTGTAGTGTAATGCAGTGTAATGTAGTGTAGTTTAATGAATTGTAATGTAGTGTATTTTAATGTAGTGTAGTGTAATCTAGTGTAGTGTAATGTACTGTAGTGTAGTGTAATGCAGTTTAATGTATTGTAATGTAATGTAGTGTAGTGTAATGTAGTGTAGTTTAATGTAGTGTAGTGTAATGTAGTGTAATGTACTGTAGTGTAATGTAATGCAGTGTAGTGTAATGTAGTGTAATGTACTGTAGTGTAATGTTGTGTAATGTAGTGTAGTTTAATGTATTGTAATGTAGTATAGTGTAATGTAGTGTAATGTACTGTAGTGTAGTGTCATGTAGTGTAGTGTAGTGTAGTGTAATGTAGTGTAATGTAGTATAGTGTAGTGTAGTTTAATGTATTGTAATGTAGTGTAGTGTAATGTAGTGTAATGTACTGTAGTGTAGTGTCATGTAGTGTAGTGTAATGTAGTGTAGTGTAATGTAGTGTAATGTACTGTAGTGTAGTGTAGTGTAGTGTAATGTAGTGTATTGTAATGTAGTGTAGTATAGTGTAATGTAGTGTAATGTACTGTAGTGTAGTGTCATGTAGTGTAGTGCAGTGTAATGTAGTGTAGTGTAGTGTAATGTAGTGTAATGTAGTATATTGTAGTGTAGTTTAATGTATTGTAATGTAGTGTAGTGTAATGTAGTGTAGTGTAGTATAGTGTAATGTAGTGTAGTGTCATGTAGTGTAGTTTAGTGTAATGTAGTGTAGTGTAATGTAGTGTAGTATAGTGTAATGTAGTGTAATGTACTGTAGTGTCATGTAGTGTAGTGTAGTGTAGTAATGTAGTGTAGTGTAATGTACTTTAATGTATTGTAATGTAGTGTAATGTAGTGTAGTGTAATGTAGTATAATGTAGTGTAGTTTAATGTATTGTAATGTAGTGTATTGTAATGTAGAGTAGTATAATGTAGTGTAGTTTAATGTATTGTAGTGTAGTGTAGTGTAGTGTAATGTAGTGTAGTATAATGTAATGTAGTGTATATTTATAAATTGTAATGTAGTGTAGTATAATGTAGTGTAGTGTAATGTCTTGTAATGCAGTGTTGTGTAATGTAGTGTGGTGTAATGTATTGTAAAGTAGTGTAGATTAATGTATAGTAATGTAGTGTAACTGAACTAGAAGTTGCTCTGCGCGCACACGCACACACACACACGCACACACACACACTTACTTTCTAGGACTACCCACCATAGCCTGTGCGCGCGCAAGAGTGTGAGTGTATATATAAATATATATACATATATGTGTGTGTATGTTACACACTCGCCCGGCAGCTGTTGAATTATTCCGAAGTTAAAACCTGGAGTGATTTTTCTTACACCATCATCATCACCACCATCGCCCTCCTCCTCGGTCGGAGTTAAACAGTGTGTGGACGCTAGGCTGGCTCTTCCTGGTAAGACATATAGCGATGCTAGCCAGCTAGGCTAACCTGCTAGCTAATGACACAGTAGACTTGCTTACAGGTTTTACAAGTAGTAGTAGTAACACACGTGTGTGTGTTGGGTTTTTTAGACATGGTGAATCGTGAATGAGGGAGGAAGAGTGTAGTCACTGTATTCAAGTAAAGAAAGAACGGTTGAGCTAAAGTTTAGCTGAAACTCTTTGCTAGGTGGCTAGTTAGCAGGTTAGCATGGGAGCGTTACTAGCCGTCCCGAGTGACCTGTGTGATACTTCAATAGTGTTATTAATTGGACTTCAATATATATTTATATAAAGTTATTTACAGAAGTAAATGCGCGTGTCAGGGTCGTATTGTGTGCGTGTATAGGGGCGCACGTGTGCGCGCATGTGCGGGCGCGTTCGCGCGTCACTCGCACTACTAGAAAGCCGTACACTAGCTCTCAGCGTAAAGAACACCACTGAGCTGTTAACGCGTGTTATAACGCATTAACAACGCATTTGCACTTCTTGGCTTCCTGTCGTGTCTTATTATGCGGTTTGATTGCATTATAAACACTCAGGCCGACAACTAAAGTAGAACGACGCAGAGGAAGAAAGTTTGCGCATGCGCAGTGGCCGCTCGGCTTTTCGCCGCGCACTATATGTATATTAGTAATAAAATAGAACTAATAAAACTTGCGGATTAAACGAAGTGTAGATGAAGGTTGTGTAGGAGGTTCTGTAGAATATGACATTAATATTAGGTGTACAAAAGTGCAAATTCCTCCATACTACACAAAAACAATATTTAGATTTCCTCACAGCGTATTAGTGAATATTAGTCACTTGTAATTGTCACCTAGACTAAACCACGCCCACCTAGACTTAACCACGCCCACGTCGCTTGTAGCGCTCTCTCTCTCTCTCTCTCTCTCTCTCTCTCTCTCTATATATATATATATATATATATATATATATATATAAAACATTTATTTATTTATTTATTTATTTATTTTAACAAGAAAGTACTTTGTTTATCTACGTTTTCACACTATCACCTTCAAAATTGTCCTCTTGCACAGCAATACAGCGTTCCTTGCACTTGTCCTAGAAGGTATCTTTTCAAAATGTGTCAAGCCCCATGTGCTATTTGTGCCACAATGGTGTCAAAACAGCGATCTTCAAGCCTGATCTTCATCTTCGGGAACATGGCGAAGTCCGCAGGAGCCAAAGAGTAGGGTTGCGGAGCATCCGCAAACGTGGTAACTCACCTCGTCAGAATAGCACCAGTTGCGCAGCTGAACGATAAACACAGGAACGATGTCTTTTGGCACACCTGCTTATTAAGGTTGATGCTCCCTGTGACTGTGCGTAAAGCCTTGTGCTGCCATCTGTTGGTGTGTTACAAAATCAGTCAACTTTTTGATACTACCTAATATATGTTTTTTAGGTATATTGAATATAATGAATATATTGCAGTTATATTCCAATATAAAATGAATGTAGTGAAATGGGAAAATATATTTTTTAAGCAAAGCTTTCGCTCTCTGATCTGCATTATTAATTCCAATTCTCTATGATTCCAAACACTTTAATTGTAAGCATCGACGAGTTCGGCTGGAAGTTCCGGTGAGGGTTTGAGTGCAGAAGCTGAGGTCTCCTGCCTCAACTCAGATTGCGCAATCCAATAACAACTGAACTGAGCTTTGGGGAACAAACTGTTTGTAGAATCTTATTATGTCATCGCCTTTTATAGTCTATAAAATGTATTTCACGTCTGTGTTAAAGTTATTTAGGCTTGTTGCTGTAGATAAGTGTATGCGAGAGAGCAAGTACTGATTGTACAACGCCTAATCAAACCATTTTATTGAGGATTTAATAATTGAATCTCTTTGGGTTTTCTACATGTGTAAATCTGGCTGTCTCGTCCTGTGCCCGTCCTGTGCCCCCGTCCTGTGCCTGTGGCTAAAAGCCCCAAAAGTGGCAGTGGCTTGGTGTGGCTGGGATTTGAGCTCTCGACCTTTTAAGAACCAAAGAAATCAAAACTGGACATTTTCTGTTGGTGGGAGAAGCCGATTTTGTCTTGTCAGTCAGTAACAGCGACTACAGGGGTCCCCAGGCTTGGCAGGGGGCAATTCTAAGACCGATTGAGTTCTGAAAATATGAGAATTTTGGACACAGCTTCTGTGGTACCTTAGTGAATTCATCTAGACATCATCACTTTGATACAATAATGTGTTTTCAAAAATATTATGAAAGTAGTAGTGATTACGTTTTTGAGCCTCCAATTCACTATGTGAGGTGCGGAAGTCGGGCAGTCGGGCAGTCTGCAGAGGAACGTGATTGGTCACTAAACCCACCCCCACGAGGGCGTTTCCTTCTTTCGGAAAATAACGCTTATTGTTAAGCACCAAGCCCAGCGCTGTCAAAACTGACACACGCCATTGCGCAACTGCCACGGTTCATGAAAAGTTTCCCAAACGATCGCGCGCAAGCCACGCCCACTAAAAAACAACCCCGGAGCATGGCCTAGAGTATTCGCAGCAGGTATCAAAACACCTCCTCGCTAAAAAAAAGTCTCCAAGTGGTTAAGTGACTCAGAGTTTCATGACGCTTTAATGCGATAAAGGCAAAGGAATATAAACATATTCGAATATAAACATAAACACTCCCCCCCCACCCCCTTTCTCGACTCTGGAGTTTGTGAAAACGGTGCCACGGCCGTTGAGCTCGGGAGCTCCTAATTGCGTTTGTAAAAGGGGGCAGAGGAAGCCAAATCCACAACCCCGAGTCCCGCAGCGAAGCCAGGCAGCCCACACCGTGACTGTAAGACTCGCTTTTGGCATTTTTCTAATCAATTTCAGAAGCGAAAAACTTTGATCTTACAGTTATAAACGATAGCGTACCGCTTCGGTATTGAAGAGAGAAAAAAAAACACCAAGGGGAGTACACGCTGTGTTTCAATCAAGCTCGAGGGAGGATCGAATCAGGTTGGGGTGGAGGTGTGAATTCTCGTATATATAAAAAAATACATTGTATCCAGCAACCTCGCAGATAGACGGAAAAGACCAGGCCTATCGAAACGTGAGCGTAATTCCGGAAATAGAACATAGTATAGATAGAACATAGTAGAGAATCTTCTCTACTATGTTCTATTTGTGTATGTAAGATCGAATGCAGAAAACCACACTTCCTGTTCACGTTTTTGTAGCGTCAAATTTAATTTTATATATATATATATATATATATATAAAAAGAGAGGAAGAGACATGCATGTTTCTATTCAAAAAACTAGGCCATTTGACGGTTTTGAGGTTTAATCGACCAAATATATATTTAAACATACAGGTGTTCCACTTCAAATAAAAAAAAAAAAATTATTCTATGATTACTATGAATAAAAGCTTTACACACTCTTGGTAGTTGGGGTCTCCAAACAAGCGGCTGAAATCCTTTTTGTTTACTGCCAAACTTCTTTCTTGGGATCCAGTTCATCCCAGAGCAGTTCAATAGGATTAAGCTGCTGTGACTGGGCATCCCATGACATAACACTTTAGTTCAGTGGCCCCCAACCTTTTTTTTGCGCCACGGACCGGTTTAACGTCAGACAATATTTTCACGGACCGGCCTTTAAGGTGTGGCGGGTAAATACAAAAAAATAAAATGATACGACCGGGTGGTATTTTCTAAATCTAATAATAAACGTAGCTTGGGGGGTTTATCGGTAATGTATTATGTGTTAGCGGCCGGAGCAGCCCTTTTAAGAAGGTAGAGGATGGAGGTAAGTCATGTGACCAGGGCATCATGACATGCATCAAGAGTGAGTCATAGACAGATTTGGCGGAGAGAATCCGGTCATTTTCCAAAATAAACCCGATCAGAATCAGATAATAAATAAAACGGAAATGATGTATGTTATGTATTGTTTCTGTGCGGCACGGTACCAATTGACCGGGGGTTGGGGTCCACTGTTCTAGTTGACCGTTTGCGCTCTGAATAACGCTAACAGAGGCCTGGACGTTCGCTTTCAGACGGAATTGCACGTCTCCAATCTTCCCTGAACCCCAAACTATTGAGCTTCCACCTCTGTGTTTCACTGTTGGGGTGAGGCAGAACTTCTTCTTTTCTTCTCGGTCTTACAGAAGTTCTCCTATCAGAACCAGAAATGTCCAATATGGACTCGTTTTTGGACCTGCTCGTCTCAAAAAATGTTAATTATTTTTTATTTATTTGTTGTATTAGCATTTTTATATATAAGTAGTTATTTTACAAAAAATAAATTGCAATTAATTTTTTAAAAACATATTCCTCTTAATATTAGAATTTTCTTTTATTTATATATTATGTACACAAGCAGTTGGACCATTTTGCAGCTACTGAAACAGTTCTATTATTGAGGTGAAAATTATTATTATTTTTTTTTATTAATGACACCATACAATTCATTAATACTATGATATTATAATAATAGAAATAGAATTTTTTTTTAAAGTGACGCTTTGTGGGCCTAACGTGTCACGTCGTCGTATCCTGCCACACACAATAAATATTCGGAATATTCTCCGAGGAGTAAAAGCACTTCCTCGTTTGCAGCATCTGCATTTCTATCAAATACCAGATGGCTGTAACATTCCCGCACGTCTGCGCCTGATCCATTTCATAATAATTGATATTATTATTCTAGAACTGGCAAAATGTGTTTCTAATGAAGTGATATGGTGGGTCATGTCGAGACGGTGGTGGTAGTAGCGCGAGAGGCGTAACCCCTGGACACTGGTGCGTTTGAACAGAGCGAGAGGATCTCAGAAAGCCGGATAGACTAAAGTACTAAAGCGCCGCTGCATCTCTCTTTTCGGGTCGACATCAAAGTGAGAGATAAATCCTGCTACGCCACTTTCAGCAGGTGGTGGAACGGCATTGTGGGTGACGTTTGAAGATGTGAACCAAAGTGAAAATGGACCAGCATGTCCATTAAAAGCGGTTCAATCAAAGACTGACAAGTTTGTTCTGAAGTAGAACTTTAAATCCAAATTTGTTAAGAAAAGAAAAGCTTCAGGTTTAGAAGAGGATGAAGATCATGAGGTCTCCTATCCAGGAAGTCATGTTTCGTTGCTGTTCATCTGTGTACATACATGTAACCGACCAATTAACTCGGGATATTGGTTTTAAAACAAAGAAAAAGATTTCAAGTCGTAATATTTAGAATTAATTTTAAATATTTTTTAATTGGGGCTGCAACAACTAATCAATTAAAATCGATAATCGCGCCAGATCTGTTCTGCCGTGACTCGAGAGCATCCGGTCGCGGCATAGTGACGGGTTCAATATTTTTTTATTTTTTTAATTTTTTAAACGAAGCCCATTAGCGTCGCCTTTCTCCGTTCCATTTTCTTTTTATAGCAATTGTCCGCTACAACAGTAACGTATCCGTTTTCAAACACGATTTACTACGTTCAAATGCTTGTTTCGAATGATTGTATATTGAATTTACGCTTATGTTGTTTAATTGCACAAAACCGAAATTAATTATATATTCTAGATGCTTTGATCTTCACAACTGAACACAACTTTCTTTGTTTTTTTTAGTTTGGTTTTTTTTTTTTTTTACAAAATTTGTCAAAACAATGTTGTATTATAAACGCAATATGTGGCTTTTGCATTATTTAAGTACAATTTAATACGCAAATATTTTGAATTAGGGTTTTATATAGTTGTAATAAGCAAAGCATCTAATGTAAGAAGTAAAAAAAATAATAATAATTAGATTAATCAATGATCAAAATAATTATTAGTTGCAGCCCTAATATTAATTAACTTTTAAGGTAAATTGGACATTATGCAATGATTTTTAAATATATATTTTTAAATATTGTATTTATTTTATTTTTATATTTATAAAAATATCTTTGTTAATTTTTACATTTTTAAATATTTTTTATTTTATTAATTCTTTTTTTTCTCCAGTTTTTTTCCCTTATAAAATGCTATTTTTAAAACAAAGCACACAGTCAGTTTTACATTTTGCAGCTAATGAAATGTTTCCAAAAATATATTCATTTTTAGAATAATACTTTTATATATTTACATAATCACAATAAAAAAAAATATATATTTAAACAACAAAAAAGCTATAAATGGTTTAATACAACTTTATTTTCTAGAATAAATAGAATAAAATACACCACATTATAAAAATGCACCAAAAGTAATCGATTTATTTATTTATCTATCTATTTATTCCTGTTCCAAAAATTCCCAAAATTATAATAAAAAAAAAAAATCTGAGTCTAATCTTCGCCATTCGTTAGAGGATCCGAAATATTTTCCTTTTTTTTTCTTTTTTTCCAGAATCCGGTTTATTGGCCAAGTGTGTTGACACACACAAGGAATTTGGTTCCAGCTGTTGGTGACTGTCAAAAGTACAGACGTAAATAATGGTTTCTTCAAACCATCAGTTTTTGCCAAGTGTTAGATCAGAGCCAGCTGTGTTTAAAGCCACTACCGATTAACAAAATTATAATTCTCTATTTATGATAAAAATCATACATCATTCATATGTCATTCATTATATAATTACACAATGCACGTGACGGTGTAAAAAAAAAACACCAGTAGGCATCTGCCACAAGGCTTCTCATGGAGCTATATGGTCATGTGTTATAGAACATAGGATGGAGTGGAGCTGCTCTGAAAGGCTTTCTTAGTATATCTGGAATGTCACGTGTGAAATACTGGGAATGCCATTCAACAGGACTTCTGTTGTCTGGCAGGTCAGGAGCTTCCTGCTCTCATTGCTCTGTCACTGAGGCGAAAAACAATCTTTCGTCTAGAAAGCTGTGAGTGATGTCAGGATAAGTTTGTTGACACCTGAGCATAAGGTTTCTATTTGCTTTTTAACCATCTCATTGCACATTTCGTCCCCATTAGCTGTCAGAGGAACCTCCTGAAATGTTCCACTAGATTTCGCAATGTGCCTGTAGGGATTTGGACTCATTCAGCAACATGGGTGTTGGTAAAATCAGGTGCTATGATTCAGGATGCACACGGTGTGAGGAGGCCTGGGGTGCGTTCAGCGGTCCGATCCATCCCAGTAGAATTGAGGTCCGAGCTCCATAGCAGGCCTCTCAATATCTTCCACCTTCTCCATCCGATGTATCCTCATGGAGCTGGCTTTGTGTACAGGGGCATTGTTTGGGTCTCCTTATAGCTGTTCAGCAGTGTACCTTCCGTTGGTAGTTACGAAATGCGTCCGCCTTGTGAAGCCAGCGCCAATTGGGTGACATTCTTTCGAAACTGCAAAGGCGGAATTTTTTTTCCGGGGGTAGAACGAGGAGCACCAAATCAACCCCAGCCTCCTCGCCGAAGGTAAAGGCTAAACCTTACTTAACGCATAACCGTCTCTTCGTGTAGCGTTATTGTGCTGGCAGTCTTTTTTTTTTCCTCAAGCGCCGTTTCAAGTCCTGCCAACTCTCCACTCCGAGACGCTTGCCAGCGTGGTTCAGGACAGAATAAAAATGTTTTACAGATGTTCGAAGTCAGGCTCGGAAGTTAGCGGGGTACTGGCGCTGCTGTGGTGCAGGGACAGTTGTTTGGCCGGCGGTGCAGCAGGCGAAGCAGGGGCGGAAACGCCAGCCTCGTGCCATCATACTGCGAGCGCCAGGCGGGTGCCGAGCACCGCTGACGGTTTAACGGGGAATATTTTACAGCAGAAAGTACGGCGTGCTGTAAACAGAGAGGGTGAACCCTGTAAAACCTGTTTATCGCACTTGCGAAGCCTCTGAAGATGCGGCCTCGTCTCTGATTAAAGCAGACGGCAAGGGCCAGTGAGGCAAAAGGAGGCTAGTGTTTCCTTGAACATCCAAGTTAGTGAGGTAAATGCTTTGAATTTAAAACCATGTTTTGGCAAAGACAAACTATTGGATTAATTGACAAAGTGATGGGGTAGTGTAGATTGAGCGGGCGCCGTTGTAGATTAGATCCGCCAGCCAGGGGAAAACATAAACGCTTGAATCCGACTATTTCCTCATCCGCAGCGAAAAAATCCGTGTGCTGTGCAGCCGTACATTTATTTATGTATGTTCAGCATCGCTTCCGGCGGAGAAAACTGGCTGCCAAACAAGTTGCGGGGAGCGGTTTCCATTGTCCGGGTCTTTTTTTTTTCTTTCTGCTTTGGTGTTTTTGTTATTTACCTGTAAAGATCATGTTGTCTGGACTGTAAACAAAATCGGATGAGTACGATATATAATAGATGAGGATTTGTAATATTTAGGGGGCCAAGCACCGAGGGTACCCAGGTAGGCATTCTCAGGACCATGCCCCGAGGCTATGCAGCAGTAGTAGCAGTAGCAGTCACAACCACAGGGCAGCATAGAAGCAGACAACACCACAGGAAACAGTGGTGGCAAAAACAAACCCTGGCGCAATGCCACCCCACCGGCTATTTGTTCATCCAGACCTTTCCTTGTACAGTCAGAGATTTCCAACAATATTTGCGGTAAAAACCCGCACGTCACGAGCGAAACTACAAACCATTATTGAATTCCTTCACTTAATGTTATAGCTCTGCTTTCCGGTAATCGATTGATCAACAGTTGTAGGATGGCTGTTGAGACGCTTGGCCCCAAAAAATGCCAAATCTGCAGTCTTCACATTAAAGAAATTGTAAGTATCTTGATTTTCCTTCGATATTCGTTTCTGGTCACCCCATTGTGTTTACAATTTACAATTTTCGACACGTGGGCCTTAATGCTACCTTCTTAGCGTAACATTTTGGGCTAACATCCTTTTTCCCATGGTGATATTTGAGACAAGATTATCCCATGCCTAGTCAGCACAAGTTCTATGGCTAATGTATAGCATATATTTGATTAGGATACAGTCATTGGATTTAGCTATGTTTTTTTTTATTCATTTATTTTTTCTTACAAGCACACATTGTGTTTTCTGACAAGGCAGGCACAGGGACCGAACTTTTTCACGCATTTGTCTCGCAGCTAAGCGACATTCCTATCCCAATATCCCGGTCCCATACTTGTACATGAGTTGGTGTCGCCTTAATGTCACTGTGCTCCCTTGCAGTTTTTTGTTCAACTCCAGTTTTAACCGGTTCGCACCAATTTTTACAGTGAAAATGTCATGCTAGCCTTTAGATTGTCCGGAAGTGTTAACCTGACAGGAAAAAAAATGAGTTTGAAAAAGAAATGCTGTTAAAAGTTTTCTTCTTTATTTTCTTTTTCCTCGTTCGGTTTAATTTATTTGGAAAATTGTTCATATTCCTGTCAGGAGCTCACACGGTCAGAGCCTGTGAGATTAGCGAAAGGGCCCGGGGCTGTAAGGAATCCATTCTGTCAGGAATCCAACATATCCGTTACTATTACAGAGCTTGAAAACCGGCGTAGATCATTTCAGTGTCACATGGTGAGAAATAATATCTTGGCAGTTTGATATCACGTAGGGATCAGATTAAAAAAAAAAAAAAAAAAGATTTCTAACCTTTAGGCTGGTGAGGTGTTACTGAAGACAGAAAGCAAGATTTATTTGTATATACAATCTTCTCGTACTCAAAAAAAAAAAAAAAAAAAAAAAAAAAACGGAATCGATGCTTTCATACTCTACGGACAACTTCCGACACGTCTTCGCAATTAGTCCGCATTAAGTGACACGCAGTCTCTGACAGGCCCGTTAGGCGCTCCGACAGCCTGACAAAATACGAATCCAATTTCTGCCGGCTATTAATTCAAACGCGCCCATCACAGTTAGTTAATCATCACAGACTCGCCGTCACTCAACATCTCCCCAGTCAGATTTCTCGTAAAAATGGTCCGATGCCGTTTTCCGTGTACGACGTTAGCGCCATAAATGGTCATTTGCAAGTCGTAGCGAGGTCATTTTGGACCAAGTAAGTGGGAATATGCCCCGGTATAATCAAAAGTGATGTACGATTTCTTACTATAGGATCGCAGTTGAGCAAATATAACATCGTAGACCAAGACTATTTCAAGCTCGAGTATAAATGGCCTGGAATAGATTGAATGACCTGAATACTGACACTTGCTAATATTGCTAAGCCCTGTTTTCTTGCAACCACAAAACACTTTCTATCCTCAACTTCAGTGCCTGACTGGTCCATCATCTCGCTTAGTACAAGGAAGACATTCCTCAAGTCTACTCTGTTCTGGCACCAAGGTGGTGGAATGAAATTCCTCTTAGTATCCCAACAGCCGAATCACTTGCGTTCCTCAAACGCTCTCTGAAGACCTACAATACTCCAATTAGTACTTCTCACATTTAAAAAACATGCTTTTTTACCAATATTCTCTCCCTTCTGAGTTTATGGCCTGGTGGTATTTTGGTGGGTCAGAATGTACACTGTTTGGAGAAAAGTGCTTGGGAACCACTCGGTACTTCGCCAAACTGTTTCCACAAATTTGGAGGCACACAATTGTCTGTGGATACTCTTGTATTCAGTCCTCCCTTCAATTGAACTAGGAGACCCGAACCTGTTCCAGCATGACGATGCCCCTAGGCACATGGTACAAGGTCTGGAAGACGTGGAAGAAAGTCAGTGTCTTGCTCTAAAGCTTTGACCTCAATCCTTTTGAACACCTTTGGAATGAATTGGAATGCTGACTGTCTCCCCACTAAATGTGGATTGGGAACCTTTGGTCAGGTGTTCACAAATTTCTGTTTATATCATAAACTGTAATATAATGTCTAAATCCAGACTAGATTTAAATATTTATTAACATCCCAGGAACTTCAGTTTAGCAAATCAACTTGTCAAGACACCCCGGTTAGCGGTTGTAGGCAAAATTGTAACTTATTATATCACCGTCACTTGAATGCAGGCGGAAACCGTGGTGGAAACGTAAAACAGGACGTCTTTGTGGTTCGACCGAGTGCCGGGGACTAAACGAAGGGTCCAAAACGGGCCCTCTGGATTTCATAAGGGAAATCCTTGAAGCTATGTGAAAAAATGGAGCCCCACGGGGCCCCTCTGATTCGCCTTTGTTCACTCAAGAAAACCGAAAATGCTGTCATTGCTCGCCCGTGAGGCAGCTTTATTAGGCCTGATTTTGAGTGACCCCATGATGAGCTTGGGATCTTTAGGCTTCTTGGGAAAACTAGCAACAGGATGCGGACGAGGAACTTGTTTAAGGCACAGATTTGTTTCCGAGTAGTAAGTCTACTGTATAATGCACGTTAGCTGAAGTTTTTTTCTTTCTTTTTTCTTCCTCTTCTTTCTTTTCTTATTGTAAAAACTTTTTTAAAACCCTAACTTTCTTGAACGCTCAGAAGTAGTTGAATGAAATGTTTGAGATTGTTGCATCATGAATATTCGTGAGGAGCAGGCCATGAGCAACAGCTGTTGTTTTGTTTTGATATATGCAGAGTTTTTTTGCGGTAATGAGGACGCCGGTGATTGGCAGGAATGTGTGGTATTAGCTGTCAAGCTTTAGCTTTCTCCAGATCCACCGAAGGGAAAAAAAATAAATACAGAAACCCCGTGTGATACAATGATCTATAAAAGGTGTAGGCTCGGGGTTCAGCCGAGGATAGCTCACAGTGTCACGGTTAGTCACAGGGTAGGGATCGGACCCGTACCAAGACCGATGTGTTTATTGACATTTTCCAAAATATGGACTCATCCGAATTTCCGTATTTGTGCATTTTTAATCGAATTCAATCCCACTTCTCTTGTTTCTCCACACGTGGAAAGCGGATAACGCTTCGGCTGTCTTGAAGCAAAATTGTTGCGTTTGCCAAAAGGATACGATTTGATTCAGGAACACCATTCTCGTAGAACTAAAACCTCCCTG
This sequence comes from Silurus lanzhouensis, assembly GCA_039877035.1. NCBI lineage: Eukaryota > Metazoa > Chordata > Actinopteri > Siluriformes > Siluridae > Silurus > Silurus lanzhouensis. Next base: position 1,149,396 of record JBCEWE010000105.1, on the reverse strand, counting down.
ATCTGTAACACAAACCGCTCATTTGCATAAAGTAACGCCCAAAGAATTTCGAAATGAGCATCCAGGGAAAAGTATGAATTTTTAAAGTGGATGCTACAGAATTTTAAATCACTTGTATACCAATTTGGTTGCAAGTTTTATTCATTTTGGAACCCCCCCCCAAAAAAACCCAACCAAACAATATATATATATATATATATATATATATATATATATATATATATATATATATATATTTATTTTTATTTTTTTTTCTTTATTTGTAATTTTTTTTATATATATATTTTTAATTGATACATTAAAAAAAAAAATTATTGGTACCATTAAGATTTTTTTAATATACATATATTGTATATTCTGTAATTAATGCCAGTAATATAAAACAACTTTACCCTCATTGTTTTGAGGCCCAGCATATGAGATCGTATGGAAAGATTTGTCCTTTGGACATTTGACAATTTTCCTCAAACTGTTACTACAAAATTGGACGCACACTACTGTAATGTATCTCTTTTTTTTAAAATAGGAATATGACATTTTCTCTTCACTTTTACTAGTAGACCTAAACCTGTTCCAACATGACGGTACCCCTGTGCACAAAGCCAGCTCCATGAAGATATGGTTTACGTGGGTTGGAGTGACCTGCAATATAGAGCTCTGGCCTTAACCCTGAAGAACACCTTTGAGACGAGGCCTGACTGCACCCCAGGCCTTCTCACCTGAACTACACCAACATTATTTGATTCGATATTCTACAATGTAAAAAAAACAAAAAAACGAAATAACAACTACTGAAAGAATTGTTCATGTTTTGAGTTCTTTGAATTTCCAGGATGAACAGCAAAAATGCTGACCCAGATATTTTTTGGCTGCCAAGCATTTGTGCATTATTTCATTGGTTAATAGTTTGTCTCCTGCAAAAGTAAATAAGGCCACAAACTGCCTCCTGTGGGGGCTGGGTTGATTTATAACCCTGTGCCCCAGAAGTGGCCCAGTTTGTGCCATTATGTCGGATTCTTCACCTTCTTTAACCGCCAGTCCCTTGAGACACCAGGAGGATCCTTTGCTTCAGTTCCAGCTTGAATTTCTCTTCTGCTTTCTCTTTAAAAAGCAATCAGGGCAGACCTGCTCTTACAGACCTCAGTGTGTGTGTATGTGTGTGTTCCGCCAATTTAAATCCCCCTGCCTCTCGAGTAGCTTTCATGAAGCATGAAGCTGAAGTGTGTGCAGCTGTGAGACTCTCGCGCTCTCCGACTCAAAAGGCTGCTTTCCATGACTTGGCACGGGAGCAATAGAATGCAGCCGTCTCACCGTCTTCCCATTGTAGGTCGCCTCTCGAGCACCGCTGTAATGAATCAGGCTTGACCTGAGGCTTTTGTTGGGCTACCGGCAAAGCCAGCAGGTGCTTCATGGTGGAGAAAGCGAGCGGGGACGGTTAATTAGGAAAGGCGAGAGGACGCTTTCAGGAATACCGTTTGATGTGGACGTCTCGAGCGCATCCGATGCAAATGCGCTGCTAGAAGAACCTGTTTGTTTGTCACGATGCCTGATTTAAATACCAGACACCAGACAGTTGTTGCTCAACAGTTAAGGCTCTGGGTTACTGATCAGAAAGTCAGGGGGTTCAAGCCCCAGGCATCGCCAAGCTGCCCCTGGGCAAGGCCCTTAACCCTCTCCGCTCCGAGTTAATGAGCAGGAATTCTCCTTTTTCAGAGTTTTCTTTTTTTTTTTGCCAAAAGACTACAAGTTACGACTTCTGATAACCTACTGTGCTGCTAATTAAAACACGAACATCGGTATCTGACTTGACTACCGTACCTACAGTGGACCATCTTCCCAGAAGACTGGGAAGACTATAAGAGCAAATGGGGACCAAATGTGGGGTAAAAAGCACATACAAATCCTGCTCAGGTGTCCATAAACTTTTGTTACTATAGTGTACACATGTAAGATACACTATAACCTAAAGGTCGACCGATTGATCAGCCGGCCGATAAACCTGGCCGATTTTTTTTTTCATTTTTAAAATTGATCTGGCATCAGCCGATTGCAGTGCAAATTCTGGCGATTAGTAGGCGGGAACACATGACGCTGCGTCTTGCAGCAAGCAGATTGCCATTCCACCAGCATCCCACCCTGTGATTTCCCCCTCTGCCTGCTAACGTTTTGAAGTTAACTACCTGGTAACGTCCCAAAAAAAACGTAAGACTTAAGGTAGGGACACACCAAACCGAAGCCAATGAGCTAGCTCAAAGGAAAGTTGATTGTGGCATCGCCTGCTTCAGGGCAAAAAACGTGCACTAGGAGTCACCAGACAGACTACGGCCAACTGGTGTGCATTTACGCGAGAGAACAGAACTCTCTCATACCAGCAGATGGCAGTAGTCTGTACTCAGCAGCCAAACAGGAAAACCGGAAGGGGTAGACCTGCGAATATATAAAGCAAGCAGCAAATACCGAATACCCGAATAGCCAATCGGAGTTCTCTTTCTTGCCGACTGGTAACACGTGCACTGATTAAAGAGGCTTGTGTTTTCCAATAAGTGTTTAATTGAAAGCAGATTTCCGTATCACTTCTTATTGCTTATGTATGGGATATAGGGGTGGGGGCGGTTTAGAAAGCCAAACATATCGACCCCCCAAAAAAAATCTGCATCACATATTGCCAATTGGCTGCTTTGATTAAATATCGGCATCAGCCAGAGAAAAACCCATATCGCTCGACCTCTACTATAACGTTTCGGACGGAAAATTTGATGTCACTCGGCCGAACCCGGTCGTCGATGAGGAGTTCTTGAGTTCCTCAGGGCATTTCTATTCACTGGATTTTTTTTCTGAGGCGGAGAGTTTCATTCGACTTTTGTTTAAATACAGCTACAGGCGAAAGTCAGCAGGTAAAACTTCGTTCCCGTTTACAAGCCGACACATTTTTTTCGCCGGGGCGTTATGCAAAAACGGAAGGCAGTCGACGCTCGAAAAGAGAGCAAAAAAAAAAAAAAGCAGAAGGACAGAATTGCTTTTCAATAGCTTGGGTTTTCATACATTACTTCATATCAGTCGATAAAACCTGAGTCAGCATCAGAAAACAGATCCCGGTTAGCCGTCGGATCCCTACAGACCACTTGATTTCCGTCAGGAGAAAAAAGGTGTAACCACTTCCTTTCCTTTGGCAGGCTTTTCTTTTACAAATAAATCAAGATTTCTTTGTGGCTCGGAAGTCAGTCAGATACTGCGACTTTTATGGCCATTAAGAGGAAACGCATGTGTTCCTGTTTTTTTTTCTTCTTGACGCTTCTCCGAAGAGAACCTTCTTACGAAATCCACGTTTCCGCTTTGCCGCTCTGTCTCTGCACAAAGCCGAAACTAGCGGCGTGGAAGGTAAAGGGGTAACGATTTCGTAGTTAAACCGCCCCCTCAGACGTTATTGATATTCGAGACGAATGCGTTTGGCAGTAAGTAAATGAACCCCTCCCCCCAAAACCAAGCTGAATTACGTTTTTAGTTAAGTATAATATTTATTCTGTTCACAAGATGTTATGTCTACTGAAGCATCCACCTGCTACTATACGCACTTAAGTTTGCTGACACCTGGTTATAAGTTTCATAAGTGCTTTTTGAACGTTTTATTTGACATGTAGTCCCACGTTTTTCTGTTGTAATGAGTCGGGCAGATGTTCCACTAGATTTCTTTGTGCCCATTCAGTTCAGCAAAGTCAGGTACTGATGTAGAAGGAAGCGAAGAGGCCTAAGGTGCAGTCAATAGCCACGTTTACACGCACTTTTTTGGCGTTCCGATTGAAAGATCAGGTGGTCTGTTTACACAAGACGTTATCTAATGACGCTAACACGGATTTCCATTTTTTCTATTTGTATACAAAGCATCGCTCTTAACAAAGCAACAGAACGAATTTGTGGGGAGGTCCGAGGTTCACATTTTTGCTTTTTGACAACCCCTGACCTCTTGACATGATGGCGTAGACGCAAAGTAATCGGTTTAACCGTGGACATGGCAGAATTTTTTTTTTCATTTGGTTTCGGGTTCTTTTCATTCCGGCGTTTACATGGAGCATTTTTTCATTCGGATCGGACTTTTGAACCGATTACAATGCTCCATGAAAACGCACCTAATGTTTACATTTATCCCAATAGGGTTGAAGTCAGCATTTTGCAGGCCATTCAAGATCTTTGAAATTTTAGCAATCGAGCGTTCTAACGATCATTCCATCAATTAATCGAGCAATTGGATAAGAAGTACTTTTTTCTTTCTTAAAGAGCAATAAGAGCGAAAATGAGGCGGGTCTCTAAAAACTGACACGTAATTGGATTCCTTTTTAGAAACATTTACATTTTTATTGCTAGAATTGCATTAAAGTATATCGGTGAAAACCAAACATATTTAATGCATATAATTGGTATATCACATAAAAACGCCAATTCAGCGCGTTCGAAAAAAGCTAAGTATTGCGATGCGGTTTTCTCGTCTGCGGAAAAAAACTGTTCTGAATTTTCCACAAACCAAATCAGCGTATTTATCGCCAGATATACAAAAAATTCAACCTGCTCTACAAGGCCTCTGCGAAACGGACTTTTCGAACGCACGGTATATAAATAAAAATATAAAATGAAATGAATGGAAAAACAAAGATTTTTGCGAATCCTGGAGTTCCTCGAGAAACCGTTCCAGCCCTACTTCCCAACCCGTAGATCTTCATGGAGTTGACTTTGTGCTAATTTAACGCTACCAAAGACGGGCCTATACATTTCACGTTACCGAAGACGTCCTATACAATTTTGCGCCTCCGAGATCGCGGGAACAGTTTGGGAAAGAACCGCAAAAGTCTGGTGTCCAAATCATTTTGTCCACATCGTCTCCATCTACACTAGAACATCTCTGCAGTTTTTTAATTGTCCTCAGGAAAGGAAAGTCATTCTGTCTGGTAAAAAAAAAAAAAAAAGGAAATAAATAAATAAAGGGAGGGGGGGTGGGGGGTACAGAGGAGCTACAAATGGCGAATAAACAATGCCGGAGACACAAAAAAGCGTCGTCCAAAAGCTGCCACTCAAACCCCCAGGCCCGAGATTTTTCGGCTTAATTAGCATTATTAACCTTCACCAAAAAATCAGGCAGGTTTTATTTTGCCGTGGTGACAGCTTGGGCTGGATCGCTCCGTTCTCCAGCATGAAGCATTTTAATTGGCTCCAGCTTCATGCTCTCCACACTCCTGACGACATGGCGGGGGCGGATGCGCTCTGAGGTGAGCGACATGCAAATGGCCTCTTTTTTTTTTTTTTTTTTTTTTTTTTTTTTTTATTGGGGGGGGGATTCTTTCTCTTCATATCTCTTTGCTATGGCAGGGCACTGAGCTTCCCCGTGCCGCGCAACAAACTCCTGTGACAACTGACGGATCATTAAAATTTTTGATGGCTGCCATGTACAGGCCTATCTGCAGCCGCTCGCGAGCACACCGCCGCCTTTTGTATTTGTTCTGTCACCGAGTGAAGTTAATTTATTCCCTTTTTTTTCCTCCCGCCGACGATGCTTAACCGATCCCAAGTCGAAATTTCAGTTTTTTTTACGGCCTACAATTTGGGGTCTGATTAGGGAAATTAGTTCATGCATAAATAAAAAACTTTTTTAAAATTGTATATAAAAATATATATTATATACGTTAATGTATATGATATACACAATTTTCTATCATATTTTATAGTTCAAATATTCCATCCGATTTTATTTTATATATATACCATTTTTCCTGCATGAGAAAGCGTTCGCATGTAGGGGTAAAGGTGTTTTTTTTTTGGTTTTTTTTTATACCCTTTCCTCCTTTTTTTTTTTTTTTTTTTTTTTTTTTTTTGCAGACAAGTTTTTAGGATTAAAATGGAATGCTTGCCGCTCTCCGGCTCGGCGGCTCCATGACAGGTCTCATTATCACAGTAGGTGTCGTGTTCTCACTGGCTAGGGTTCTGCGACAAGGTGACGCCAGACAGCCATTTCCTTGGAAGCATGTGATTGCCAGAGTGCAGCTCGCTGCTCTAATTCTATTACCAGATTCGCAGGCGCACCTCCGAGCGCGGCGCCGAAACGGTGCGAAGTGCTACTTGTTCATGTGATTTATTGGTGTGTTTCTTTTTCTGACAGGGGTGTAAGGCACCGAGCGCCTGTCAGCATGGACGCCCAACTACAAGGCCAGCAGCCACAGATAGCAGTGTTTCAACCGCAGGTGGGTTGCGCGTACACTCCAAAATTCGCCGGGACAAAAACGTGTTATTTTAAATCAAGAGCTCTTTTTTTAACAATTTTTCTTAATTCATAATAATAAATGCGGATTATGGAATTGGTCTCCGATAATCGCAGCCCGCACCTGAGAGGGTACCGTTCACCCCCCTCCAATGTGGTCAATGCGTAGTCATGAATTAATGAACGTCGCTTCTTCTCGCACTAATGAGCTCACGTACTAGTGTTACACACGTTCTTGGAGTGCGCTTTCAGACATAGTTCGCCTCCTATCGCAAGGCCGAAGCGTAAAAGAGCTTCCGTTCCCGTCCAATCGAAATCATTCGGTAATTGCGGATTCACTATCGATGCCTTTCGGGGGGATTCGCGCCTCTCCGTTAATGATCGAGCTACTGATGGGACGTGGCAGAAAGCAATACAGAAATGCTCAACGTCGCAGATCAGGTGCTCGCGGTTTCTCCTCAAATAAACCAAACCTGGTTTAGTTCATTTGTCATCTTTATTTTCTTTGTCCTTCCTGGTTTACTAAGTTTTTTTTTTTTTGCCATAGCTCGCTTGTATTTCCTGTCGCCCCCTTTTTTGTACACCCCCCCCCCCCCCCCCCCCCAACATCTGCCCCGTGCTGAATCCCTCCAACTGTCAATCTCCCCGCAGAGAGACAGGCGGTGGTCTGCTCACACCGTCTCTCCTCTCTGGCTCCTCCTGTGCGCTGGATGAGAAGTGATAATGAGATTCTGCTCTCTGCACAAGCAGCGCTTCCTGCACACAAAAGCTATCATGTGTTTTTTTCTTTTTTTTTTTCTTCTTTTTTTTTCCCCTTTCCCTTTCCTCCCTCCATTGCATTGCCGGAGACAGAGAGGTGTTGAAGCTCAGCTGCTTGCAGTCTCTCTTTCTCTCTCTCCCTCTGTCCTGTGATGTATTTCTTTTCCTCTCTTTGTTCCTTTTTCTCGGTTGGTGTCGTATCGCTTTCTTTACCTCTTTCGAGCTGCTATTTTTTTCCCTCTTCACTACAGTTACTCGCTAGTAATTAATCCACTAATCGGTTTCTATCGTCAAAAAACACTACAGAATAAGGGGGGGGGGGGCAGAAATAGAAGCGCTGTAGACCGAAGTGATTTAGGGGGCCAAGCACTGAAACCAAATTTGCCTCCTATTACACGGGTCGGTCAGTTATTTTTGTCCTGGTCCACATTTTAAGACGGAGAAGCCTGTAAGACTCTTACCCCACCCTAATCTTAAATTCTGTAAAGCGGCTTTGAGACAATGTCCGTTGTGAAAAGCACTTTGGAAATAAACTTGACTTAATTAATGAACCGCCCCATTCTTTTCCCAAAATTCCGGCAGGTTTTCTTTTTTTTTTTTGTTTTTTTTTTTATTCTCACTTCCAGTCTTCTAGTGTTAGGAGGTGTATAGATTTCAAAAGGACTTTGATCCGATTCTCTGGTCTCTGTCATGTATTATTTGTGGAACTGAAAGGCAGTGGGAGAACAATATCCATTGAGCCTTATGCTTCGATGTACATTATAAAAAAAGTGTTTAAATAATAAAGCATCAATACGGAATAAATAGCAGAAGTCTGGAAACACCTAATTTTTTAAGATAAATTAGGTAAAAGGCAAACACACAATAATTGGGCAGTGGACAGTCCCAAAATTAATAGTTTCTAAAAGAACTATAAGACAAAGAACAGGAGAGAAAATGTGATCAGACTGCCTCACCCCCACAGTCAAACTCGGAGGTGGAAGCTTAATGGTTTGTGGTTGTTTTGGAGCAGTAAAGGTTATACACCTATTCCAGGTGAAAGAAACCAACATGGCAACCACTTCATACTTCACGCCATGCAATTCCAACTGGACTCTGGCTTATTGGACATCTTCACTAGAGCAAAGAGCCGTCTGAAGTGTTTTCTTTCATGGAGTGGCCTGCCCAGACACTGCACCCAAATCCTCTTGAACTGCCCTGGGATGAACTGGATCGTAAGTTCGGGAAGAAATCGGAGACGAGCGACAAGTTTTTCCAAGAGGCACGGCTAAATATTCATATCCAAACTGCGATTCATGCTAAGGGAGGATTTTTTCAATTAAAAAAAGTATAACATCCGTACAAATGATATATTTCTTGGGTCACGGTAAATCTTCATATCATTAATTGACCTGGTTTGTTGCTTAGAAACAAAAGGATTTTTGACGATCTCCAATTTCTGTGCCTTTCTTTCAACAAGGAAAAAAAAAATCAAGACCCGCTGAGTTCAGAAGTCGAGTAGCTGAAATTCCGACACCCGCTTAATATCGCTGGCGCTATCATAATTGTAGAGTCCCGAAGGTATAATGCATATGCATTAGGTACAGTAGATGAGCTGGTAAGACTTGCATATTTAATAGAACGAGCCGGAAGGGTGCGATTTTGATCTTCAGCTACGGATTTTTTGACAGAGCCAAAAAAAAAAAAAAAAAAAACCCTGACACAAAGCAAGGAGGGCTCTAAACACTGCAACAGAATGCAGAGAAGCAGAACCACTGTCGGCGGGTAAAGAAAGCATAAATATTGCATGGCCCAGGCTGATGAAAAGGACGGGAACTGAATCTCCCGCGTGTTGTGTTGCCTCCCCGCCTTCCGTTTCCTTGCCCTGTCACTCCCACCAAACCGCTGCTATTCCTCCCAGTGACACCGACACCAACACCAACCCCGGCTCGCTGCTCTCGCACCTCTTCACTGCTCGTGTTGTCCTCTCCCTGGCAGCTTCTGGCAGTGTTGTGCTGTCATCTCACACCTAGTCCTCCATGCTGCTACCACCCCATCCTCCATCGCTAAACCTACCCTCCACACCCCCCTCATCTCCCGTGTTCCTGTCACTGGGCTGCATGCTTGTGTTTCTCTTTCTTATACTCGTGTCACGTCACCGCTGGTCAACCCGGAGTACGCCGCCTTCCTACCGGTGGAACGATACAATTTATCGTGTTGTCTTATACAGTATTCAACCACTTTCTATTTTTAATTTTTAATTTTTAATTTAGCTGAGGCTACAAAAACGCAGTTCAGTCTGGTTGTTTGGAAATGCCATTTATATCTACGATCAACAGCACTCAAGAATGGCAACTTCCCCCTAATCTTCCGCATGTATGGACCTTGTTGTACCTGACCGATGACTCCGATGACCAAAGAGTACTGCTCATTAGGGATGTGCATCTCCGTAATTGAGGCCTCGATGCAAAGCCTACAATACCTTAAAGATACATATGAATCAGCTACCGATGTGCTGCGATACGGTTCACCCCTATTACGATGCCGTGCCACCCGATTCCGATGGGATTCAACTAGTGCGCAAACGATCCCTCGAGTAATTCGAATACAAAAAGTCCTTAAGGCAAATTATTTGCCTCGATGCTTCGTTTAGTCCATTTACCTACACACTGAGCATTGTGTTTCCCCACGGGCCATTATAACTGACGCGCCACCCGCTAAACTCCGGAGCGCTCTGGACAGGTAAACACAGAAGACGAATTGAGGAACAGCGAGAAAACAGCGAGGGGCGAGGAGAAAATTCGGGCGCAATAAAAAGTTGCCAAAGTTTGGGATATTTTTTGTATGCAAATTCAGCAATAATAATGTTAATTTTTCTAGAAAGGAATTAAATTACTTGTTAATTTTAAGAAACCCGTCTCATCTTCTCATGTATATTTAGTTTCGCTCTTTAATAAAGAAAAAATAATTGTTTCGTCCGATTAATCGATGGAATAATCATTAGAATACTCGATTACTAAAAAAAATCGATAGCTGCATCTCCAGATTCAACCCAATGCGATTCAATGCAATACGATGCGATAAAAAAAAAAAGGGGTTGTTATGCAATTGAATATGTTTCAGATTACAAGTTCGCTTTTATTTATTTGGTTCAAACAGGTGGTAAATCGTAAATTTACTTAAGTGCCTTCCGACCTCCAACGCATGGCCCCTTTCACAAACAGGACTTGGTAGTGCAAAAAGAAAGAAAAAAGATGAAATAAAACCAAACGTTCTTTTCATATTCTGTCTTCAGGAAGGTGCAGCTCTACCTCTGCCATGTAAATCTGTATTCTATGTGACTCTCAGTACACACCTCGGTCTCCGTAGCGTTGTGATGCGTCGTATTTACGCAGCAGCAACGGTGCTGAGAGAACGTGCTCTAGAAACCGTTTAACGAAAAGAAATTGATCTCAAATTTTAAAATATTGGTCACAAATTATTGGTCACTTTCGAAATAATAAAAGTATAGCGCATCTAATGAGAGTTATATATAAATAATCAGTTTTTTTACCGATGCAAATATGTTAAAAAAGTTTTTTTTTTTTTTTAAATCGATCCATCACATCGTTAACGTTTATGCCGATGCACTGCTCTTAAAAAAAAAAAAACTCCAGAGTGATGTGACTTTGACAGGACAACTGTGAAGGGTGAATGAATACGTGACCAAACAAGAGCCATTCTCTAGGTTCCATATTTGTTCTAGGAACCGTCTATGTTCTTCGTCGGCCGTGCAAGAAAAGTGGCTTGAGCCTGTAAGACGCTGGATTAACGATATCATCAATTATGGCCAAATGTATCCTTGTTTGTAGACTCTTACCACTAGATTTTGGAGCATATTTGTGGGGGCCATATCTATGATCATTTAGCTACAAGAGCATCAGGTACACCAGGTGTTGAGGAGATCTGGGGTTCAGTTTGGTGTTCAGTGGGGTTGGGGGTTGGGGCTCTGTGCAAGACACTTTCCAGTCCAATCTTAAAACATATTAACTTAGTCCTTTGTGGCAGGGGCATTGTCATACTTGGAAAGTGCTTGGCCTCTTGGTTTCAGTAAAGCAAAATTGCAAGGCAACGGCACAGAATGCCATCCTATACAATTGTGTGCCTTCAACATTGCGGCAAAAGTTTGGGTAAAAATAAAACCTACATTAGTATGAGAAATTCCAGTGTCCACTTTGTCAGACTTTTGGACATCTAGTGTCCATTCTTAGAATGAATAATATATTGATCATTGAGGTACATGGCCTCCTATTTGGGGAATAGTTTGGAGCAGAACCACCTATGGGTGGGACGGTCAGGTGTCCACATACCTTTGGGCAAGCCATTTATTTTCCAGATCTCAAAACTGTGTGACCCTAAAACTAGCTGATGTTTTGCTAGTTGTGAGGACTTTTTCATCTTTGAAAGGTGGAATTGTGTAGAATATGGAAGATCATTTCATAGTGCTATTCGAAATACTCGCATGAGTCATGAACAGTGCTAACCTGGTCAACTTCTTCGGGGGCCTAAACTTGACGCAAACTGCATTCATTAGGCGTACAGGGAAGATTCTTCAGATCTGACTGTCGCTTGAAAGTGTCCAGCTCGCATTGAGCGTTGGGGTCAGTGTCTCCTCTGCGCCCCACCTGCCTACACCCCATAGTTTATTTTTGTTTTTGTCCCTCTCCCGCTGAGCCAGAATGCGCCCTCTGCGCCTCTCTCGCCTTCGTCAAGCTGTGATGTGTACAAATTGTGCCATGCGACCCCGGCGGCCATGCAGCCTTTTCTTCCGCTGCGCTTCATTCCTTCTCGGGCCACGGCGCTCCAAATTGTGTGACAGAGCAGAGCTCAGATGAGACGGCCTGTCAGTCAGCACGCCCCGCTGCCCTTTGAAGGCGAGGCCAGGGGACGAAGAAAGGTGCGGCAAATGGCCTGTGAAGTTTACATACACTGCCCACTGCTAAACAGATTACCGCTAATGAAGTGTCTGGAGCTCGGGTGGCGTCAGGCCTAATCCTGGTTGGCAGCACGTGCCTTCGGCTGCCAAAAAAGCCGCCACCCTCTGGCCCTCCTTCCACCTCCCGGGCGCAGGGAGGTGCCCGTCGTTAATCAGTCCGGATAGTGCGCAAGCTGACATGCAAATGTAGGTCATTGCATATGTAAATGTGTGATTAGCGAGCTGCATGCCAGGACACATTAGCACAACTTTGCTCTCAGCATGCACTTGTCACGCCGCTTTAGAGGCTCATGCTAACATTTGTCAAGCGACCGTGCGACGAGTGAAAGCAATGCCTCATCGCTTTTTGCAACCCGCCCACCCCCCAACATCACAGGACCTCCTAACCCTGTAGAAAGGCCCTTATCCATGGCACGTCTTATTGTGATTGTTATTGGACAATTTTTTTAATACCTTGATACCCCCTTGATCAGCCCCCTCCCCACTACATTACCCCCCTTTCCTACCCCAGGATCATAATGCAATTCTGATATCGATTGACAGATGGTATCTTGTGTGGTATGTAATTTGTATCCCCCTTTCCGTGGTGCAAAAATAAAGGCAGTTAATAAAACAAAAGGAAATTAACTTGCCCAAATCTTAGTTAATGTACAACAGTGTAGGAAAGGAAGAATTTCTTATTTGGCACCAGATGTGTGCCTGGAATAAGTGTGTGGTGTCATGAAAGAAAAACAAGCTGCTTCAGTGTGTTAATTGGCTGGGGCAATTCTTCAGCTCTCGCCTTTTTTTCTCTCTCTCTCTCCCCTTAAAGCTGTCAAACAAAACAATGAAATGCTTAAATTGGCTGCCCCTTGATCTATATCCATCCTTCTAGCACCCAGCCGGTTGGGGCGCTTAGCTCCAGTGCACGTTCCTTCTGAGCCCTGGTGCTTCACACAGTCGTACTCTGTTTTTTTTTTTCCCATTCGGGAAGGCTTATATAGCTGTCAGTGCAACACACTGGGAAAAAAAAATTGTTCTGCACTTTAGCTGTAACTATCACCACAAGCTCTCAGGAAGCACGCCAGCTTTTGTCGTAAAACTCCAGAACACCAGGAGGCACGGGTATAAAGCAAAAACTTGCGCTTGCGTTTAAAAAACAAAAAAAAACGAATACATGCATGCCTGTCTCAGATGAAGAAGATTGTTTCCAGAGCCGAAAGGTGAATTCTTTTAAAGACAAAACATAACGGATCAGAATAGATCACGAGGACCTTCTTGCTTCGCCCACATGCAAAGTGCCTTCAAGGTTATCCCATCGTCTAGCGTATCCGCCTTTGACACGCCGATGTTCCCTTGTGTCACTTCTTGTTCTGCGCAGGGACGACCCACGAAAGGTCAGCGCAGTTTATTTTTTCCACCACTCGCGACAACGCCGGAAGCCTAATTGCGACTGTTGCTTAGCGATTTAACCCAGAAAACACTCTGGGCAATTCGGGACTGATGGGTGAAGTGTGAAGACGATTGCCCTGAACAATTTCTTTGCCTTTTTCTGTGAGGGATTCCATAAATCGAAATCAAAGTCGAAAGTTAATGATGTTGACGTAGGTTTTTTCCAATTGTTGTTTGTTTCATTTCCAAACAGAAGCCACTACAGCCAGAGATGGGCTACAACAGCTTAGCCAATTATTACATCGAGAAGAAAATTGGACGGGGGCAGTTCAGCGAGGTCTACCGGGCGAAATACTTGCTAGAAAACACTTCCGTAGCTTTGAAAAAAGTTCAGGTAAGTTGACTCAATCTTTGATTTTACGTTTTAAGTGTTACTTTTACATTTTTATGCCATTTGGCAGACACTCTTATCCAAAGCAACTTATTTCATGAATGCAACTGAACAGTTAGGTTAAGGGCCTTGCTCTAGGGCCTAGGGGTGGCAGCTTCTTGGCACCAGTGCTGGGATTGGAATTTAGAACGTTAATGTACAACATCTTAACCACTGAGCTACCACTTCTCCTCCTGATTACAGCATTTGGCAGAAGCCATTATCCAGACCGAGTCAGAATGAACTCATTTAAACAGCTGAGCAGTTGAGGGTTAAGGGCCTTTCTCAAGGGCCTACGGTGGCAGCTTGTTTTATCTCCGGTGCTGGGATTGGAACTCGCAACCTTCCAAACGAAAAGCCAACATCTTAACCTTTAATTTACAACTTCCCCCTATTTATGGCATTTGGCACATGCCCGTATCCATAGCAACTTAGAATGATCTCATTCATACAACCGAGCAGCTGAGGGTTAGGGACCTAATGGTGGCAGCTTGTTGGCACCAGTGCTGGGATTGGAACTCACAACATTCTAATCAGAGAGCTTATGTCCAACATCTTAACCATCCATTACACGGCTTACCCTCTCCACCATGAACATTGCGTGACTTTCGCAACTTCTCAGTTTTTGTATTTATGTAGCTGTGTTTTCATTTTGATTCATGTTCTGTCTCCACCCCTGTCCTCTTATTGGTTGTTTCCCTCATGTGCCCCTTTTGTCCTCAGCTGTTTCTGAATTGCTTGCAATTAGTTTGTGATGAAATACCTCAGTGTTTCCGGATGCCACATTGGGAAGTGTGTCGCATGCATCAAACGTTTTATTTCACGTTTCTTGTTTACTGGTTTTTCATCTCTGACCCAGGCTTCAAAATCTTTTGCTCACTCTTCATGGACACAGAGAAGTGGTAGCTTAATGGTCATGATGTTGGCCTCTGAAGAGAACTTCAGAGCACCGGCTGGGCCCTCGAGCGAGGCTTTTAACTCTCAACTGGTAGTTGTAAAAATGTGATGGAAAAGACCTTCCTTGAAAAGCCTGGGGTTTGGCGATAGATTTGCAGCTTCTAATTGGTCAGAAAATATGCATTGGTTTGGAACAGCACAAGTTCCAGCTGTAACACGAACGCATACGCGATCGTTCGAAAAAGTGTCTGTTTCCTTAGGAACAGCTCGTACACAGGGACTTGTACTGTACATCATGCGTTAAAGATGTAATCGCCGATGCATCGACTTTTTTTTGCTGTCACAAACATTTTACAGAAGGAGCCTCGTAGCTTTGGTGCGGTCACGGTGCTTTGTAAAGTTTCCCAGCACCTGATAGTGTTCAGGATGGAGGAGTTTTTTTTCCCCTTCTTAACGCTCAGTAAAATGATGAGCTGAAGGAGAGAAAGAGAGGTAGAAAAAAGGCCGTTGAGCGAACAGCAGTTTATTACGGCTATAACACTAGCGAGAACAGGAACTAGCTCGTCTCTTAGACGCTCACCGACATTACATCTGAATATAAATCACCGTCGTATAAGTGGAATAACGCTCTCCAGACGAAGAAGATAATGCGCTTCCGAGAGGTTGCGTCTTCCCGTGGCGGATTATATTTGAATCAAGGGTATGTTATTTTTGTTCCTTATTTTGTTCATGAGAACGATTCAGTCTTTGTGGGCTCTGATCATTTTGTGAAATATACTAAATCGCTAAAAGTATGTGGACACCCTGTGCCCGTTTTTGCGACTCTTCAACAAACTGTTGCCACCAAGTTGGAGGAATACCATTGAATAGGATGTCTTTGGACTTTGGGTTGGAAGATAAAGGGAAGGAAAAGTGCTTTTTACTCGTCACTTACTTCAGCACAGTGAAATTCTTTCTTTGTATACCCCAGCTATGGTAGAAAGCCGGGGTCAGGGCAAAGGGTCAGCCATGATGCAGCACCCCTGAAGCACAAAGGGTTTAAGGACCTTGGTCAGAGGCCTAAGGAGTGGCAGCTTGGCGGTACTAGGGCTTGAACGCCTGACCATCTGATCAGTCACCCAAAGTCTTAACCATTGAGCGATGTATTGGAACAACAAGTGTACCCCAGGCCTCCTTAACTTTCCTTTATCAGTACCCGACTTTCCAAAATTCCCTTGTTGTTGGTCGAGCACAAACCTAGTCGAACATCTTAAAAGAAGCGTAGAGGTTCTTATAAAAGCAAATGGGGACTTGATGTGGAATGGGATGTCAAAAAGCACAAATGCTCAAAAGTCCACAAACTTTGGTCCATATGATGTAGTCATTGAGAGTAAATCTGTATTTCCTTTAATTAAATAATCTCTGTTGTAACTCAGTTCCTTAGAAGTTATAAGTCAAAGCATTGACGCGACTTAGTCTGCAGTCTCGGGATCATCCTGAAGGTCTTCCCGGGTGTTAAATCCATGATCGTGTAACTCAGAATTTGGCATCCCTTGGGTTCAGTTGGATCTATCGAGCAGATATTTGGTACAGTTCAGTTTGGTTCAGAACCGGGGCGCCAAGGTGAAAAAGAGACGGCGTGATCTGTCATAGTTGGCTGGAGCAGGCGTGTTTTGTCTGCTCTGACACTGTGTTTTGGCTAAGTACCATTTCGGCCCATGCCACCTTTTAGCATTCTCAGCTTATTTAACATGTTTATCTTCGTTTTTTTTCCTTTCCAAATGCCATTAATGCTTCCCCTTTTTCTTTTTCTCTTCTCTTACCCTTTTGATCTTTTGATAGATATTCGATCTGATGGATGCCAAAGCCCGGCAAGATTGCATCAAAGAGATAGATCTCCTGAAGGTAAGAAACCAGAGGAGGGGAGAAAGCGATGCCATGTGCTGCTATTACGCTTTTCTAAAGACGCCTCTGCTGAGACCTTATAACAGACGAACGGCTAGACATAGAGGGAGAAGAAAAACAATTGATCTCCACCACCAGACGCATCTCTCACTCTCTCTCTCTCACACACACCCTCTCTCTCTCTCTCTCTCTCTCTCTCTCTCTCTCTCTCTCTCTCTCTCTCTCTCTTACTCTCTTGCTATTCTCTCTCTCTCTTTTTGTCTAAGGCAAGTGCAGATCACTGGCTTCTTCATGTCTTTCCTTCAGGCAGAGATTGACTTTTTTTTCCTCCCAATGCCAAAGCTATAATTTTTTTTTTTATCTTTTTTTTTCCTGTAATGTTTAGCGAGCAGAGGGAGTGGGTATTGGAGCAACAGTGTGAAAATTTTGCGCCCTCGTTCACGTGTCCTTTGAAGTTGCACATCCTCAGTGTTGCATCGTCTCCTGTGTGTGTGTGTTTTTTTTTTCTCTGTTAAACGCAAGGTTTGCCTTTCAGACAGGCCTCGGCCCGTGCCCAGGCGAACCTCTAACTAGCAGCGATAACAACAGGTCCAATTAGCATGAGTGCCCGGGTGATCAGAGGCGTCTCGCCACACTGCTTTGTCTCACCTGCCTGATCAGATCAGCTCATGTAGACAATGGGGACCTGGGAATCAGTCTAAACCAGAATGTTAGCTTCAGAGCCACTCTGGGTCTCCATAGCAACTCCATACATCAACATCATCGGGTAGGTCCAGAGGATTTCTTAGCTTAACCAGAAAACCCATGAATGGTACACAGACGGCATAATATTAATCAATGGTGTCTTTTTTGCTAGGCATTGTTAGCACAGCAGCATTAGCTGATCCCTGTAATGATTTTTCTTTTGAATTGACAACCTACGCCTTCATCTCCCATCCCATTCGTGCCTAGATTATAAGTAACATGTCCCACAGTGTCCATGAAGTAGTATACAATGTGGTTGTGTGAGACTAGCCCTGTTTACAAGAAGTATTTTATTTCTCTACGTTTACACACATTCGCTTACAAAATAGTCCCCTTACGCAGAAATACAGCGCTTCCGGCGTTCCTGCCACTTCCGGAATATGTCCTGGAAGTCTTCTTTTCGAACCGTAGCAAGCACCTTCTGCGATTCGCAACAAATCTTTGCAGTGTTGAAAAAACGGCATCTAAGCTGGATCTTCGACTTCGAGAAGAGGGCGAAGCCCGCAGGAGCCAACTCTGCCGAGTAGGGTGGGTGCGGAAGTGAGATCGTGTGGATTGTTCTCTGACGATCATCATGCACAAGTTGCTGAATGCTTTCTACATTAAAAAAAACAACAGTAAACATTTTTTCACTCAGATGTGACACCAGTTTTGAGGTGAATAATGATAGAATCTGGAATCTGATTGGCTGGAAGGTAGGTGTGCATTCAAACTGTAGTAGTTTGGGAAAGTTGGGGTCAGAGCGCTGAGTCAGCCATGATGGTTAACGTCCTTGTTAGGGGCCCAAGAGTGGCAGCTTGGCGATACTGGGACTTGAACGGTCGACCTTCCATTCAGTAACCCAAAGTTATAGCTACTGAGCTTCCACTACCACATCTGATCTGATGAATCACCATCGACATCAAGGACGGCTTTTAACTCGTCAATGCCGTTATTCGATCATGGCATAAGCGGGACAATCTGCAGCTAGGTGTATTACATGATTCGAATGTACAACGCGGAGGCAACGAACTACCTGACGCAATGGAGTTCCTAAATTATCTAAAATGCAGTGCCTGTCAAACTTATGTAAGATTGAGGACTGGAGTGAAGATGTTAGCAGACTGCCTCCCTCTCACAGACAAACATGGAGGTGGAAGCTTTATGGTTCGGGGTTCCGTCGGGACTGCGGCTAATTGGAACCGACTTCGGCATACGACAAGACGATGACCCGGAGCATACGTCCAACAGTCGGCTGGAGTGTTATCTATCATGGAGCGGCCACCTCAATTCTGTGCGGATTGGAAGTGCTCTGGGACGAACGGGATCACAAGGTCAGGAAGAAATCTCCAACTAGCGGGAGCCGAATGTTCGAACAAGGAACTGTCCGAATGCCGGGAGTGTGTAAAGCAGTTCTTCATGCTAAGAGAGGATTTTTTTTAATGAAAAGAAAGTGGAACATCTGGACATTTATAGATTTATTGGGTCAGAGTAAATCTTCATATGGTTACATGACCTAGTTTGTTGCATCGTTCCTTTTGGACTGCAGCAACAGTTAATATATCAGGCAGAGATTTTTTATTTTTTTTGCCATTGCACCCGCCACCGTTATGAAATTCGGTACACTGATTGAGCAGCGTCCCAAAGTTCCTCAGAAGTTCTTGAAGCCATGAAGATGACAATACAACTAAGTTTCCAAAATATTGAAGGACTCACGGGCTCGAACATGATCCCAGTCACGAGCCTGTTATTCCCGACCAGTTTATACGAAGCCATGAGGCAGGAATTACTAGAAGGGAAGGGGTGGGGCAAAAATTGAGCGAGCAAATCAACCTAATAAGCAAAGACTGGCTAAACTGACCCACTTTTCCAAACTCCGAGCAACATCTTTTACACTCGTTCCGGTAGTAATGTTTGTGTCTTGAGACACCTGAAGATCTTCCTCTTCCATTCGGATTATTATTCTCGCTTGTATTATACTTAGTACCATCACGTCTCGTCGTAACAGGCAGTCTAATGTTTCCAATAGAATTCTCGGGTGCCAGATGTTCAAAAAAAACCTCCGGACCGCAACAGAACCGCGTCACCATAAACAGTCGTAAAGCGAGACAACGGCAAAATCACGACGGCGATTCAGTGAAAGCCGGCACTCTGGCAAGACGTAAATACGTCAGGGGAGCGCGGCGTGACGGAAACGTGCGCGCATATCATCTCGGAGCATGGAGATTCTTTTAACAATGGCGTTTTTTTTTTTTTTGCTTTAGCTTTTCCCTATCTTGCACTTTCCAAAAAAAAAACAAAACCACTTCATGCTTCCTGTCTGTTTCTGTCATCCTTGCCGTTGCTTTCGCTTACTGCCCAACCAACAGGAAAAAAAAGAAGTGGAGGATGGAGATCACGCTACGCTCTGCTGCCGCCTGGCTCATCACGTTAGCATCAGGCACACACCGCTAGCTAGTTTATTTATTTCATTCTTTAGCTCATAGTTTGTTTTGTTTTTTTTTACCCCAAAGTACAGTTCGGTGCAATTTTAAGTCACTGATTTCATATTCCTCCTCTCTCTCTCTCTCTCTCTCTCTCTCTCTCTCTCTCTCTCTCTCTCTCTCTCTCTCTCGCTCTCCTGCCTTCTCAGCAACTCAACCACCCCAACGTAATTAAATATCACGCATCATTCATCGAGGAGAACGAGCTCAATATAGTGCTGGAGCTGGCGGACGCCGGGGACCTCTCGCGGATGATAAAGGTACGCCCATCCATCAGGGTTTTTATTTTTCCCCTTTTCTTTGCATAAATGTTTACGTTCTGCACTCACAGAGCGTAAAAAATACGGGCGTACGTCGCTCAGACATGCGGAGAGCCAAAAAAAAAGA
The DNA here is from genome assembly GCA_039877035.1 of Silurus lanzhouensis. Lineage (NCBI taxonomy): Eukaryota > Metazoa > Chordata > Actinopteri > Siluriformes > Siluridae > Silurus > Silurus lanzhouensis. The sequence goes on along the minus strand of JBCEWE010000105.1, from coordinate 1,129,267 downwards.
CAAGAAACGAAATTTCCACTGCATTTTTGGATCGAACAGAGGAGAAAAGTGTGGGAAAGACCCGCAAAACGGACTCGATTTCAGCATCTTTCTAGTTTTCCTACGAATCGACTTGAGCCGGGAATACAGTATAAAGGGTGCAGTGTTTAGTCTGGGGGAATTGGACCCAGGTGCTGATCACCTCAACACACACACATAGACGAATATACATAAACGTACACACACAACTCTCGGTTATCATTAAATTTGCGTTCAGACTAAAAGTCAGCCTTTTCAAAGAAACTGTGCCTGAATTCAAACTCTATACATACACCGTATGGACAAAAAGTTTGTGAACACCTGCTCATAATATTCCATATGTTCCTTCTTTTATTGTATTTTTTTTTTTAACATCCCATAATAACCTCCACGCTTCTGGAAAGCATTCCACCAGATTCCACCGTAGGCTTGCGCCCATTCGGCCACAGGGACGTTAGTAAACCCAGGGACCCATGTAGTTGAGGTTAGGAGGCCTGAGGTGCTTTTAGCGTTCCCATTCTTCCCAATAGGGTTGAGGTCCTAAGACCTTCAAGATCTTCCAACCCGTGTGAAGCATATCTTCACGGAGCTGGCTTCGTGCACAAGTTTGGAACAGGTTTGGTTCTCCTGGTTTCCAAACGAAGACAACAGTAGGTGAACATCTGTTTAGATGAGTGGAGTTTATTATAAGAGCGATTTGGATTAGGATTCCTCAAAACACAATTGTTTTTTTTTCCCTACATCAACACAACATATTTCACTAGACGAGTGCATCAGTGTAAAGGACATTCCTTTGTTTTTTTTCCAATTTTTTGCATGACCCCATTGGGCTTTCTTGCGAATCAGCTTCTGATTCTATATATATACTATATATATATATATACACACACACACACACACACACACACACACACACACACACACACACACAAAGATTGAAACCCAGTGACCCGTCTATTTGCATGAACTCTCAGGAATACGGCACGTGCCATATTTGCTTGTTAGAGGCGCAACAGCCCCCCCCCCCCCCTTTCCATTTTACATCAAACGAGCCTCTGATATGCAAATACAAAGGACGGCATAAGCATAGATCCACCTGATTTGTTTTGTTTGGAGATTGCGCGTCTAATCGTTTCAGAAAAAGGCATGTACACAAAAACGATAATCGGAGTGCGGGGGGAAAAAATTTTTTTTTTGTAAGGAAGAATAGGCTCACCTTCAGCATCGTATTCGCCTCAAATGAGCCCGATTTAGGCTCTAATTGAACCCGTTTGAAGCCGGGGTCTCGACCACTTGGCGTCCTGTTCCGAAGGTAGAGCACCAGTGCTAAAAGCTAGAAGACTTTGTGTTAATGGGGTTTTCAGAAGCCTTGCCAAAAAACGGAATTCCGAGAAATCGGTGTTTAAGATGCGACACGCAACTCAAGTAGGCCGTGTAGAAAGCTAGCTATAGACCATGACATGGAATAACGCCAAACTAGGACACAGATGGGAATCAATAATCGGTCGATCAATAAATCGGCCCTATATGGGAATATATTTGGACAAAAAAAGATTTGGACAGCTGACTTTCTCCAGGTACATGCGGTTCACACGGGTGTATCGATAGCATGAAAAGTTCCTCTCACTTCGACTAGAAGACCCAAACCTGTGACCATGACAATATGCTCCTGTGCACACAGTGAGCTCCATGAAGATATGGTTTACATTGAAAAGATGCGGAAGATCTCGGATGACCTGCTGTAGATCTTCTACCTCAACCCTATTCTACACTTTCGGGATGAATTGGAACGCTCCAGGCCTCCTCGCCTCACCCTGTGGCTGAGTGAGCACAAATCTCCCCAAACAGTCTCCAAAATCTAGTGGAACATCTTCCCAGAAAAGTGGAGCTTATTATCAATGTGTTCATGATGCACAAATCTTAAGCTCAAGCATCCACAAACTTTTTTCGATACGGTCTACGTGAAAACGGTCCAGTGTATGGACAAGAGTATTCGCATTAGCATTACATGGTCCTGCGTACGAAGCGAGCTCCATGAAGACAAGATCGTAGTGTGCTGGAAGACCTCCTAAACCCTACTGGACAATAAAACACTGATCTGAACCGCAGATTCCTCATTAGATCTCACTAACTGACGTACACTGTAGCTGAACGATCACAAATCCGCCCCCAGCCACACCCCTTAATCTAGAGGAAAGACGTTGCAGAAGAATACATGGGCAGATGGTCACATGCTCAGTATTTTCGCGGTTCTACAAGGTAAAAAAAGAGGATTCCGCTTTACGTACGTTTTTACGATCGCTTGTCCTTTCGTCTTTTGCAGCATTTCAAGAAACAGAGGAGGCTGATCCCGGAGAAGACCGTATGGAAGTACTTTGTTCAGCTGTGCAGCGCGCTGGAACACATGCACTCCCGACGTGTAATGCACAGAGGTACACGTTATATACAAAGTCCACACGCATCCACGTATCCATTCAGAAAATTGCCTAAATAACATTAAACACAATTTCTTTCTATCTTTTTTTTTTAATAATTAGTTGCCCATTAATAATAATGTCAATAAACTACATCACTAAACAAAAAAATTGTCAATCAGTGAAACAAAATGGCTATTTACCAAAAAATTATATTTTTATTTTTTTTATTTTTTTTAAATAACAAAAGAATCGACTTTTACAGCTGTCAAATGTACATTTTTTTGTTTTTTATATATATTACAAATTTTTTTGAATTTTTTGAATTTTTCTTCCATTTTTATTGGAAGAGACAAGAAACAAAGACACATTTATTTACATATATATTATAATATTATACATATTTAAATATACACATTAACATGCGCATAAGCAAACAGTCAACTTATAGAGGACAATCAACGTCCTGCTTTTGCTACCAAACGTTGGGCGTGAACACGATTTCGATTGCGAGATTATTTTAAGATCGTTCCGAATTCAAATTGATAATGTTTACATTTCTGAAGTCGTATTAGATTGAAATAAATAATTATTCATCCGTTTATTTCATTCATTTCACGTATTTTCTCGGCTGACCCAGAGTTCTCTAACACGCAAAATCCGTCTCGCGCTGATTTACAAGAGCACCCCCTCTGTCTGTGTCCTTTCGCTGTCCCGATTTGCTTCGTCGTAAAGTAGTCGCGCTCGCGATTTTTGCGATACGGATAGACGAGGTAACAGTCAAAACGTCTGTCTGGGTCTAAACCACTGCGGCCTTCGCCGAGTTGATTTGTTTCGATCGCGGATTCTCGCCCGGATTCGAATCGCAGTGCTCCGTAGGCACTTTTGCTTTAATCGCGCGATACACGTAATCCGATCCGAAGTTATTTGCGTGCCCGGAGCGAGGTTTAGCGCCAACGTCCCCATAAAAAAATGAAAGGTGTGTGTGTGTGAGTCTGGCGAGCACGTTTTGGTGGACCCCTTTTTTTTTTTCTTTTTTTTTTGTAGGCCTATTTGTGTTGTTAACGAGTTTTTTATTATTTCCGTCTCCGGGGAAAGAAAAAAAGTCATCCAGGTGGGATTGTTAAATGGATCTGCATGTCCTTTTAGCTGCATGTCCTTCTTTTTTTCAAACTGTTACCATTTAGTCGAAGAGACACAATTGTAGAGAATGTCTCTGGATGCAGGAGGAGAGCCAAATTTGCTCCATGAAGATATTCTTCACATGGGATGGAAGATGTGGAAGATCTTGAGCCGCCTGCTATAGAGCTCTAATCTCAACTTTATTGAACTGAACAACTGGACACACCTAAAGCCTCCTCACCTTCCAAGCTACAGTGGTCAGTACATGGATTCACAACCGTTATGGCTGATTGACCACAAATCTCCACAAGCACACTCCAAAATCTAGTGGAACATCTCAGCAAAGTGGTTTACTACAAGAGCGAATGGGGACTAAATATGGAATCTTGTTCTTCTTCTTCTTTCGGCTATTCCCATTAGGGGTCGCCGCAGAGGATCTTCCGTCTCCATAGGATGTTTAAAATCGAATCTTATGGTCAATGTCTTTAATGTCTTTATAATAGTTACATATGTGAAGCTATATAATTAATATTATTTATTTTATTAATGCTCAATATGCTCCTCCCACCAGGCTCACCCAAAGTTAGCATGTTAACTAACACAAAATGTGCCTAGTACCGATTGACTTGCAAAATTGATTGCAAAATTTGCGACTAAGATGGGGCGGAGCATTCTCTCAAACTGACCACTGGATGTTCAACATGGCACCTCATGGTAAAGACTCTCTGAGGATTTGAGAGTTAGGATTGTTGCTCTCCACAAAGACGGCCGAGGCTATAAGAAGATCAGTAAAACCCTGAAACTGAGTTGTGGCCAGGTTTATACAGAGGTTTTCCAAAACGGGTTCCACTCGGAACAGACCTTACAAGGGTCCATCAAAGAAGTCGAGTCCTGGTGCTGTGCGTCAGGTGCAGAAGCCGCTTCAAAGAAACAGACGTTTGAGTGCTGCAGCATTGCTTTAGTTGTTGCAGAAGTGGGAGGTCCGCTCGTCAGTGCTCAGACCGCACGCCACACACTGCAACACGTCGGTCTGCATTGGCACCGTCCCAGAAGGAGCCTCTTCTAAAGCTGGTTCACAAGAAATCCCACAAACAGTTTGCTGAAGAAAACCTGTCCAAGAGCATGAATTACTGGGATCATGTTCTGTGGTCTGATGAGACTAAGATAAACTTGTTTTACTCAGATGGAGGCGACACATGGTGGTGGTAACATTATGGTCTGGGGCTACTTGAGTTCTGCTGGTACTGGGGAGCCGGGGTTTATTGAGAGAAACATGGATTTCCAACACGTACTGTGACATTCTGAAGCAGAACACGACGCCCTCCGTTCAGAAACTGGGGCCGAACGACCCAAAACACACCACCAAGATGACGACTGCCTTGCTGAGGAAGCTGAAGGTGATGGAGTGGCCGAGGATTGTCTCCAGACCTGAACCCTATTGAGCACCTGTGGGGCATCCTCAAGCGGAAGGTGGAGAAGTGCAATGTGTCTAACATCCAGCAGCTCTGTGATGTCATTATGGAGGGGTGGAAGAGGGTCCCAGCAACAACCTGTGCAGCTCTGGTGAATTCCAGGCCCAGGAGGATTAATGTAGTGCTACATAACAATGACGCTCACACAAATTCCTGACACTTTGGACACAGTTTTGACATGTTCACTTGGGGTGTACTCACTTTTGTTGCCAGTTATTTAGACAATAATGTCTGTAGGAGGAGTTCTTTTCAGAGGACAGTAAATTTTATGTTACATTATATTTATATATAAATATTATATTATATATACAAGCACACACACTATACACTTCGGTATAAACGCGTTCGGACTTCCACACCTACACACACACTCTTTTCAGAATCTCGCCCCACCCGATTTGATCCCGATCCGATCCGATCTCGTCCATTCCTTCACCACCTGCCGTCCGCGCGAGCCGTTTAACACGCACCTGAGCTCTGGCGTGTCCGCGTTCCGCTTCTCCACATCGCACCTCCGCCATCCAAACATACGTCTCGCGTGTTTGTTATTGCCGCGATGCCTCATGTCCCGAGGTGACAAACTTGAAACGGCGCAGTGTGCCTACAAGCATATGGTTCTGATAATGTCACGCGCGCTCACACACGTTCACCCACACCCACACCCACACATACACACTGCCCTTAAAATGAGATGTCTAACACTGCTCTCCCAGTCTATTAAAGGTGATTTATATCCATGGCCTGCTTCCTTTTTCCTGGTTTTTGCTTTTTTTTTCTTTCTTTCTTTCTTACAGGCCACTTTTTTCCCTCCTCCACCTCCCTAAGCTGTTCCATTTATCTTTTTTTTTCTGTCTTTTTTTTTTTTCTTTTTGAAGATATTAAACCGGCCAACGTCTTCATCACCGCAACAGGAGTGGTGAAACTAGGCGACCTGGGCTTGGGCCGGTTCTTCAGCTCCAAAACCACCGCCGCGCACTCTCTAGGTGAGCGCTCGATCCCTTTTCTATTTTTACGCTCCACGATTGAAAAGACAGAAATGACCAGAAAAGTCCTATATTTAAAAAAAAATCCGAAAAAGAGACAAAGTCTACAACGGGGACGGCGGAACCCCCCGAGCAGCTCGGTCGCGTTTCGAACACAACCATGTGTCTGTTATAAAGCGCCAACTTCCCGCCTGCCCCCTCAAAATCACCCCTCATACCTACCCGCCCCGCAACACCCCCGCCCCAGGACCATTTAAGGAGCAAAAGCGTTTCAGGATCTGTATCCATTTCATTGAGCACTTAGGGCCTTCCTGTTTGCCTTGACCCCTGTGCCACGTCTCCTCACGCATGAGCTCCGGCTCGAGCCCTCGATCACCAGCGGAAACGAGTGCGAGAGGGAGGGGAGAAAGAGTAAAGGAGGAAGAAAAAATATATTGGCCTTTTAACGCCAGACAGAGTGTCTAGGACACTAGAGGCGTTACGTTTATGGATGATCGTCTCAGTCTGGGGTCTTATATTACATTAACGCATCGGTGTTTTTATTTCAATTGTTTTTTTTATTATTATTTACCCCAAAGTCATAAAACCTCGATTTTTTTGTCTTGTCAGCATAAATGAGTAAGCACATATCACTAAATGAGTGACGTGTTGCCTTTTCTCACGGCGAACGTGAAGGTTTGGTCCGTGAAGGTTTCTGCTGAAAAAAACAGCCGACTCAGAAATGACAGGTGGGGGAAAAACAAAAAAAGAGAAATAAATCCAAGTCCACAGCTCCCTCTGCAGATCAGGCAGGTGAAGTTCTGTTTCAGACAGAGGCTGAGAACAGAGCCGGCTCCAGGAGGATGTAGAGGAGAGCAGGTTGGTATTGGAATTTGGCTCTTCATAGATTTCCAGGAAGTTGAACAGGAAGTTGCCCAGGACGTTGTGCAGGACGTTGTCCAGGAGGATTTCAAGGATATTGCCCAGGAGGTTGTACAGGGGTTTGTCCAGGTGGCTGCCCAGGAGCTTGTGAAGGAACTTGTACATGAAACTGTCCAGGAGGTAATACATGGTGATGTATAGGAGGATGTACACAAGCTTCTTTGTTTGGGAAGTTATTCGGGAAGTTTTTCAGGGTTTCGTCCAGGAGTTTGTTCCGGATGTTGTTTAGGAAGTTGCTCCGGTGGATGCCTCAGGAGGTTGTTAGGAGTTTGTACAGGAAACTGTCTAGGAGGTTGTACAGCAGGATGTATAGGAAGTTGTACACAAGGTGTTCCAGGACTTTGTCCAGGAGATTGCACCAGGAGGTTTTCCAGAAGGTTTAGGAGGCTGTCCAAAAGATTTTGTACATGGGGTTGTACAGGAGGTTGTCCAAGAGGTTGTTCAGGACTTCGTCCTGGAGATTGTCCAGGACGATGCACCAGGAAGTTGTCCAGGAGGATGCACCAGGAGGTTGTCACTTCATTTAAATATAAGCACTGTTTAACTGTCTTATATGTCTCTCTCTCACACACACACACACACACACACACACACACACACACACACACACACACACACACACACACACCAATCTGGAGTCTGTAGGATTTATAGATTTGGAATGATTTGCATGAACAGGGCCGTTACATGTACATCTCTTCACAGGACTCTCCTGCTGTTGAGAGTCATACTGTGTGTGTGTGTGTGTGTGTGTGTGTGTGTGTGTGTGTGTGTGTGTGTGTGTGTGTGTGTGTGTGTGTGTGTGTGTGAGAGACACATTCGTGAGGTTAAATTTACCCAGAGGCATAAAGACCTGACTCTATGTCTCCCTCTGGGTACACTGTGTCCCCCTGTCTTCATATTCCCTCTCTTTTCTCCCTCTCTCTCTCTCTCTCTCTCTCGCTCTCTCTCTCTCTCTCTCTCTCTCTCTCTCTCTCTCTCTCTCTCTCTCTCTCTCTCTCTCTCTCTCTCGCTCTCTCTCTCCTCCCTTTATGTCTCCCTGTATCTCTCTCTTGCTCTTTAGCTTCTTATTTATGTCTCTCTCTCCCTCTCTCAGTAGGTCTCAATTATATCTTTATCTTTCTCTCTCTTCCTCTTTTTCTGGCACGCAGTCTTTCTATCTTATTCTCTTTCTCCCTAGTGCCTATTCTCTCTCTCTCTCTCTCTCTCTCTCTCACTTTCTTTCTTTCCAGCTTCCCATTTATGTCTCCCTTTCTCCAACAACCCCCCCCCTCTCTTTCTCTCTCTCTCTCTCCCCCTCTTTCTTAATTTATATCTCTCTCACTCCTTCTTTCGTGTTCTCTCTATCTGGCACTCAATTTTTCCCACTATCACCTCTCTCCCTCCCTCTCTCTCTCTGGCTCTCTCTAGGTCTCAATTTATCTCTCACTCTCTCTCTCTCTCTCTCTCTCTCTCTCTCTCTCTCTCTCTCTCTCTCTCTCTCTCTCTCTCTCTCTCTCTCTCTCTCTCCCTCTTGTGCTCTTTCTTTCTGGCACCCAATTTTTCTTTCTCTCACTCTACTCTTTACAGAGCACCTAATCTCTCTCTCTCTCTCTCTCTCTCTCTCTCTCTCTCTCTCTCTCTCTCTCTCTCTCTCTCTCTCTCTCTCTTTTTCCAGCTCCAAAATGTTTTCTCTCTTGCTCTCTATCTTCCCATTTATGTCTCTCTCCCTCTCTCTCTCGTTCGTTGCACGAGGGTGGGTGGGTGGTGGAGGGTGCCAGAGGAATAGTGGCTTGACAGTTCAGGCTGTAATGAGACAAACCACCATGATAGAACAGTGCGATGCGCGCTGGATGGAGCTCCGGATGGGCCTGTCAATTCTCTCTCTCAGAAGTCGCGCCGCATCCTTTTAACTCCCGTCTCCGAGCAGCTTCGCAGCCCACAGATCCAAACAAAGCCAAAGAGAGGAGAGAAACAGCGAAAGAGAGCGCAAGAAAGAGCGAGAGAGAGAGAGAGAGAAAAAAATCATTCTTTTCTTCGCCTTTTCTTGCCAAAGGCTCCTTCCCCTTTAAATTACTCGAGGTGGGGGTGCAGTGCAAAGGAAGATTTTCTGAGGAATAACAATGCTAGAGGTGATGGATGGCAAAAAAAACAAAAACGAAAGATGACGACAGCAGAGTTTTGTAATTAACAGTCCAAACGGTCAGATTCATAGCATTATCCGAGCTACGCTTACACACGTTCACACTTTTTTTTTTTCTTTCAGAATACGCTCGTTTCTTCCTCGATTGGTTACGCTTTCCGTCGTATTTTCCGATCTCTCCAATTTACCTTTATGGCAAAAAAAAAAAAAAAAAGGAAATAAATCAAATCTCTTTGACTCTTTTTGAACAATATTTCGCCCTGTCAAATCAATACATGATAAGAATAATGATCATTTAAAGAAAAATCAATCCCAATTTGACTTTTGGTTCATTTGCATGTTTGTTTGTTTTTGTTTTTTTTAACCAAAAAACAAATCTGAAAAAATGATTTATATATCTAATCATGTAACAATGAAGGATGATAGCTATTGGTAAGCATAAGTATTGGGACACTTGACTTTCCCAACCATATGTGGTTCTTCTCCAAACCCTAACCAGAAAATTAAGAGCAAATTCAACCTTTATCGAAGAACCTTATAGTGAGGTGTCCACAAGCTTTTTCACCCAAATCATAAAACTGAACCGACCAATGGCTGTCGATTTTCTTTTAACGACCACTTCCTGATTTAGAATCCGACCCTCCAGGTGGGAGGGACGGATTACTCCTGTCAATCATCGCGTTTCAAGCCAATCCCTGGTCCCTGTGAGCTCGTGTATGCAGAAGAGGGCAGACGTTGTTTTTTGTTTTTTTTTTTTTCCTCAGTGTATCAGGGAAACGTCTTAAAATATTTGTGTCCCATCGCCTACCCGTACACCCTGCTAGCCTTTAGTCAACGCCTCAACGCTGCCGGACTTTTCACAGGAAAAAAAAAGTGGAAGGCAGATGTGAAAACCTGTCCCAAAACAAGACAGCTGTCTTCTAACTGAGCGTATTCGGGCCGGGTTTGGAATGCAGCGTCGCATGAATCATACGACGGATGATCTCATCTCGACACACACGAGGCTAGAAAACAGGGCCGGCGCAGTCGAGAGCATCGGGTGGCGGAATTATGAGAGAGGAATAGACAGCGACGTGAAAATCCGATACGAGATACGAGATCAGGGGGCGCCACGTTTTTCTTCCAGATTATTAATACCGTACATGCAAACGATGCAGGTGTTTGAGTGGGCGTGTGTGTGTGTCAGTGTGTATTAAGGAGTCGTATGGCTTGTGACAGGAAACCGTTACAGCTTGCTCTGGAAATGATGTGGACCCATGTTTGTTTGTTTGCTTTGTTGTTTGTTGTGATTTTACCTTTTTTTTTTTCTACATGATTTTTCCTAATCTATTTATTAGGCATCAACATGATCATCATCATACTGTAATACTTTCTAATACTACATCACACTGTTATCCTCATCATCATCGCATTATGATTTGTATCATCATTATTTTTTATAAAAATTGTATTATGATTATTACCGCTATTATTATGAAAAAATGTTCATCCACATCTTCATCATCACGATCATCATTATCATTTTATATTATTTGAATCATCATCATTATTCTATTATCATTTATGGAATTATTATTACTGATAGTAGTTTTTCAACTCCTGTAATTTGTATCGTTATTTTATAATTGACATATCACTATTATAATTTGATCATAATCATCATATTATTGTCCTCATAACATTCTCATCGATATCATTACTATTGTTATTTTAGCATTTTATTATTATTCTTTTTTCATCAGCATCATTACATTATATAATCATCTGTATTATCATCATTATTGTGATTATCTTATAAGGTTTGTATCATCATATTGTCATTTGTATTCATAATATTGGTATTAATATTATTATTATTATTTTCCATCATCATATTTATCATCATAAATTGTATCATCATCATCATTATTATATTATCGCATTTCCTTATTACTTTTATTATTATTATTATTATTCTATTACCACCATTATTATATTCTCATTTGCATCATTTTATATAATTATTTTGATTATTAGATTTTTATCATCGCCCCCATCCTTATTATAATTTGTATCATCATCCGCATTATATAATCATTTGTATATTAGTATTTTAAATATTTATTCCAATTTATCATCTACTAACAATGATTTTCTTGTTCTTTTCATTTCTCTGCATTTTAATTACATAGTCTATACAAATATGGGCGGGGCAACAAAAAGAGGCGTTTTTTTTTTTTTTTTTTCTTTCTAAGTAAAATCTTGGCCCCTTTTCTTCCTAAAAACGACCTGGAATGGAGACCACAGTGAAGTGTTTTGCAGGTCTCTAGGGGCTGCACACTGACTCGTTACACAAGGCTTTAGTGTCTTTTTTTTCCAATTTGTTTTACCATAGCATGGCGCTTAAAAGTTTCGGACCCCTTCCAATTCTGCATGTTCTGCATATATTTCTGCATAAACAGAACCTTAACCACCAACCAGTCCCTAAAAGAAGTGGGCATATGAGACCCAAACTTGGTGCATATCACGTATCTGTGGGTGTCAAAAGTATATGGACAGCTAGGATTAGCAGATCGTTTGAAATTGCGAGTCAGGTGTTCCCCAAATAAACGAAATGCAAGATCAGGTGTCCAAAACCTATGAGATTTTAATTCCTATGAAGTCACAGCATCAAATACACTTCTGCCCCTTACACCGAACCCCTGTACAGAAAGACGAACGAGAGCGCCATCTAAAGACTCTTTAAAATCAATGAAAATAAGGTTGAGCCCAAGAACCAAGTTTTTCTGGGCTCTAAAGTTTGCGTCTGTCACTCTTGGCGATATAAACGCTTGAGTCAGGATTTCTCTCTCTCTCTCTCTTTCTCTCTCTCTCTCTCTCTCTCTCTCTCTCTCTCTCTCTTTCTCTCTCTCTCTCTCTCTCTCTCTCCATCTTTTTCTCTGTCTCTCCGTACTCATCCAAAAGCGTCGCCTCCTCAATCCGAAGCGCCCCGTCAATGAAGCATCCATGGGTGAATCTCTGGCCTGTACGATTCCTCTGCGAACTTAGCGAGCTAGACATGCCTCTAACTTCTGCTTTTCCTCCCCTCTCTCTCTCTCCATCTCTCTCTCTCTCCATCTTTCTTTTCTGATCCAGTGGGCACCCCTTATTACATGTCTCCCGAGAGGATACACGAAAACGGATATAACTTCAAATCTGACATCTGGTCGCTAGGCTGTCTGCTGTATGAGGTAACGTATAGAAAACTTTTTTTAGTTTTTTTTTTTTTCCCCTACACACAAACCATCCCTCCCCCTCTACCCCCCCCTCCCAGCAAGTCCCGTTTTTGCACGGGACGCAACACATTACGGTTTTCCATTGCCCTCGGCACGGGGAAGCCTGGAGTGTGTTTGAACGCCGGGGAAGAAACCGCGGACGACGTTTACATGTGTTTTGAGATACACTCAGCAACGACGCTGCCCGCTTCGATTAGGCCTCGATAAAGCATACCCGGGATCGAGTTCTCATAGAAGTTGTGCAAAGGTCAGCTTTGTTTTTTTTTTTTTTTTTTTTTTTTTTTTTTGCAAACCCCAATCGATAGTCCGTTCGCTCTGCGTCTAGACGGCTGGGCCACTAACTTGTCTCCTACTCCATATCGTGGGTTTGCTGCGGCTGGTTATTTGAAATACAGTAAGAGTGTGTTTGTGTACGTGTGTGTGTTGTGTTTTTTTTCTGACTAATGAGTTGACACAGAAATGGACAGTATCCCGTTTAAATATAAATAGCACAATTCTCACCATTATGCAAAACACGGTTTGCGGATGCTATTAAATGCTTGGACATGCACACACACACACCCACACACACACACACACACACACACACACACACACACACACACACACACACACACACACACACACACAGAGACTAGAAATAGACACATTGTTAGTCCAGCACCCATGCCTCCCCCGGAATCCCCCCTCGAGTTGCTTTTTTCCCTCCTCCTCCCCTCGTCTTTTTTATCCATGTTGGGGAGCTCAGCAGTAGCCGCACCTCCCGAAGTGCCTGGGGCTGAAAAACATCCATCCGAGCGCAGCGCCGCTTGGAGACCGCTCTTCTTGGCGCTAATTAGTCTCCCACAATGCACCGGGGCCGACAGCGTGCCACGGGTCAGCCGAGTGCACCGGGGAAAGGCCTGTGATCTCGCTAAGCATCCGCCCAAACCCAGGCCCCATCCGAAAGACAACACCGCTCCCGACGCCCCGACACCCCGAAATGAGGCTTTCTCTCATCTCGTCCTCTCCCCCCCTCTTGATCTTTTGGGTCACATGACCCGAGGGAGAACGTTGGGAGGCGATGACTCGGCATTCGCTTGAGTGACGGGGCGAGGCCGGCGGGGCCGAGCTTGATGCCGTAGTCGTCTGAGCCAACTTGCAGTGCCCATGGAGGCTTCCAACACACACAAGTCCCTTTTTTCCCCCCATCCCGCGTGTATTTTGCGACCCAAATACTCTTTGGCGGAAGAAACTCCGAACACCACATCGAATCGCTAGTTTTTCCAACTTGCTCCACCTTTCACCGAGCGCCATTGATCCCCTTTGTGCGAAGGCCTCATCGAACGCAAATAATCCTGCTCTTTTTGAAAACGTGAAATCGCCTTGGGGTTTCTGCGGTGGAGGGCATTGTGGGTATTGGGGTGGGGGTGTATTGGGGGGTCACGTGGGCTGTTATTTATTTATTTATTTATTTTTATTTTTTTGCAACCCATCGATACCTGCTCATTGTCTTCCTCGAATCTGCATCAGTTATTCCCTTTGATGCAGCCGCTCTGTCGGAGCTCATTCATTTGGTCAGCGGATGAGGACGGAGGAGGAAGACAAAGAGGTCCGGAGCTTCTCGCGTTTGCTCCTCGGTCAATTTGGTCATAGCTTCTGCCCGAGCGTGGCGTCATATTTCCATTATTGACACCCGAGTCGATGTTGTGGAGGGCACCTCGGGACTTGAGGTGAGGTGATGGATATTACAGTGTGTTCATATATTAATCCCAGGACTAATAACAGAACTTCCACCATGTTCTGGCACATTATCCAAAATCCTCATTACTGTTTTCAGCACCATAAGAGCCATACTGTACTTCTGTCCTGAATTTATTTACTTTCTAATTTTTACTGATCTGAGACAGGAAGTGTGGGTGGAGCGTTGAAAAAAAAAAAAGAAAAGCGCAGCACTTTGATTGGCCAGACGGAGTTCCAGATGTTCTGATGAATATCTGCCTGCCTGGAATTTATTCTCCGTTGGCACGGACCAGTGCAGGGTATCTGAAGTATAGCTGGGGGTGTGTTCACAATCTCAATTCTCCACTTTTTTCTCTTTCCCATTTCAATACATCTGTCTGTCTGTCTGTCTGTCTGTCTGTCTGTCTGTCTGTCTGTCTGTCTGTCTGTCTGTCTGTCTGTCTATCTATCTATCTATCTATCTATCTATCTATCTATCTATCTATCTATCTATCTATCTATCTATCTATCTATCTAATCGAACTTTCTAATCTAATCCAATCCAGCACCTCAACACTCCTCAAAAACATGTAGTTTTTACCTACATCTTCTTTCTCTCTTTTTCAATCAGCCAATCTGGCAACAGCACAGACATAAGTCTAGAGTTTCAGGTCCTCAGAGATCTCTTCAGAAATCCGACATCGTCCTGGCATAATGGTCACATCGAGGTGGATGAATTCCACCAGCAGAACCCACTCCACTTTCAGTTTTTCCCTTCAAACTCCACATATCTATGTGTCCTACCATGAACATACACCAGTCACATTACAAGCAAGCCCCTTCATCGAATACTCCCACACCAGTTTCATCCCGAGCCCTCTGCCATGCGAGATTATATATTACGTCGCAGCATCCTCCCTCCCTCGTCTCCACAGGAGTCCACACTCCGGGTTGCAGTGTTGGCTTTTTACGACGCTCGAAATAAAAGGGTCGTCTCAGGCTGACCACATGGCCCCATCGGTTCGTCTTCCACCTCCCGTCTCCAGTCTCTATTAAATACAGACAGCGTTCGGATTACTGTATGTGTACCCTCGTGGGCTGGCCTGGCTTTTCAAAGCGCTCGTAAATCCTTTAACTACTAGCCGTGTTTGGGACGTTCGGAATTTATGTCGACGTAAATCAAGACGTTCAGTCGGTTACATCACCCTCTGACAGGAAACAATGGCTCTGGCTCACGGGTCAGTAGTATAGCAAAGGAACACAATTTAGAGTAAAAATTCTATATATATATATGGCAAATGGCATATATTTTACTAAAAAAAAAAAATTATATACATTTATAAGTATTTATATTAAATGTAATTAATTTCATTTATTTATTTGTATGTATGTAATGTGTGTGTACATATATATATATATATATATATATATATGTGTGTACATATATATATATATGTGTATGTGTGTGTGTGTGTGTGTGTGTGTGTGTGTGTGTTTCTTGTTTTTTTTAATAAACTATATGCCATTTGCAATCCCTTTTTTATTTATTTATTTATTACATTTTTTTTTATAAAAAGTGAAAGCTGAACTCTGAATACTGAAAACGCTGTAGTGGATTAGTTCAAGGATCGACTCCTGAGGGTTAATTAGTTGTGTTCATTCTTACACACCGCCATAATGAAGAGTGTGAGTTTAAATCCCCGTTCAGCCAGAGAACTCGGAGTGGACCCTTGAGCAAATCTTTTAGCCCTCAACTGCTCAAGTGTGTGCTTCATTACAGAGAGAGAAAAAAAAAACCAACAACCTACAAGATATTAGCTGCGTCAAAAAACATATAAAAAAAAAATCTACATGCCACTATAGAGTACAGAGTTTTGTAAATAAATATACCTTTTTTTTTCCCCCCAAAATGTGTGATTTATTAAGCGTGTACCTGGCAACTGACCAACCACAGTTATTTTTTCCCTTATTGGAAATCTGGCAAATGGAAGTCCAAGTCAATCAGATAAACATATATATTGTTCAGGTTCACAGAAACATAGCTCCACAATTATAGCATTGTGCAAAATAAAATCCCCAATCCTCATTTAATCTCCATTTGTCCTTCTAATAACCTCCACTCTTCTGGGAAGATGTTCCACTAGATTTTGGACTTGTGGAGAGCCTAAAAAAAGTACATCAGGTGTACCTAGGGTGCTTTCCAAATCATCCCAAAGATGTTTTATAGGTGTGAGGCCACCCATGATCTTCCAAATCATGTAAACCATATCTCCATGCACCAGACTTTGATGCTTGAACATGTTCCTGTAGCTCATACGGCTAAAAGAACGTTCCAATGCATTTGACCTTATAGTATGTTTCTGTACCCAATGTATATAAACAATATAATTATCCATATACGGCTAACATAAATAGTTTCCATATTTTTTGTAGCTATATAAAAGCAATGGAGCTACAATTGTATATTATATATCAGCTTGCAGCCTTTACAGTTCTGAAGCTTGTTTTCAGAAAAGTGTCCCCCAAAAAAACCCCACCAGACACCATTATGGTTGAAGTTTACAAGCCAGTGTAGAGTAATCCTTAAAGGCCCGTCCGATATCGTCTGGTCTTTGTTGCTGTGCCTATTAGACATATTCCGTCTTTTTTTTTTTTTTTTTTACCCGCCACGAAAAAGCGTTTAATTAGATCGTTTTTAATGAATGAGACCGTACGTGTTGAATAAACATGCTGAGAGAGAAAGAAAGCGCAGCCGAAGCTCGGGGATTTTGCTAGCTTGGCGGATCTCGGCTTTTCCTCGGGTTTTCGTAATGAAGCAAAAAAAAAAAAAAAAATTGCAATTTTTTTTTTTCAAACACACAAAGACAAAAATGGTTCACTTTTGATGTTTTCCTAACGTTAACATGAATGTTTTGTTTTTTGTGGGGTTTTTTTTTTTAAACACAGAGTATGACAGGTTTAAAGAGAGTGTGTGTGTGTGTGTGTGTGTGTGAGAGAGAGAGAGTGTGGGTGTGTGTGTGTGTGCGGGACTGATGTCCTTGCCGGTTTCAGTCATTAAAAACGAGGACGTCTTTAGTGCCCGGGTTTTTTGATGTGCTCCTTTTTTTTATTTTTTATTATTAATACATCATTAAAAGTGTGACTGGCGGGGGTAAAAAAAACAATCCGAGGATGAAATAATGATTGCCTGCTGCAAGCTAGGCAGATATTCGGGGGGCCCGCGTGGGGTGGTGGGTGATTTATATGTGCAAGGAGAAAAAAAAACACACACACACACACACACACACACACACACACACACACACACACACAGGTCAATATTAATTAAGTCGGAGTTATGGTTTTATTTCACTTGAGATCTTTACATGGTCACCGATGCATGGACTTTTCCCTGGTGGCTGACGTCATGTGGGTTTCCTGGCCAAGTCCCCGCCCCCTTTCCTATACTGTATGTGTATGGCCGTGACAGTTTTTAAGGGCACCCAGGTGTGTTAGTATTTAATGTGTGTGTGTGTGTGTGTGTGTGTGTGTGTGTGTGTGTAGTCGCATGCATCTCTGTGTGGGTGTGGTGCCTTTGTGGAAAGGGCTTGCAGTGTGTGTGTGTGTGTGTGTGAGTGAGACCGTGCGCAGTCAGACAGCAGGCCAGCGCAGTGTGTGTCGGACAGCTCCGGAATAACAATGAGGAGTGCCTCTGGGCTCCGGGGGGTCAGAGAGCAAGTCAATCATCTCGCCCATCGAATCAAATTAGTCTGAAAAATTCAGGGGCCACGAGCGCAGGCCGAGCAGCTGTCAGGGCCACGAGCGGCCCGCCACTAATGAACCAGATGAATAGTGCAAAAACTCCAAAATAGAAAACAGGACAGTTGACATTTTTCATCTGTCAGCCGCAGAGGATGCATGAAAACACACTGGTCCTTGTTTAACCCTTTGCTGGCTGCAGCTGCTCCTCCCTGCACTCGTTCCCCTTCGTCCCCCCTGTCATGCGGCGGGGGGAAAAAAAAAAAAAAAGCATGCTCACTACTACTAACCGAGCATGTGCAAAGAGACACAGTGGGGCTGAGATCACATGTGGTGTCCCGCTTGCTTTCCACACACACACACACACACACACACACACACACACGGCTCTCTCAGGCTGGTGTTACTCGTGTGCTGCAGAATGCCGCACACACCGTAATTACCCCGAGGAACTTTTTTTTAACCCCCCCCACGTAAGACCAGCGGCGTATCGACCAGAGCCAGATGTTGCAGTAAAACCCGACGCTGCCTTTGCAAAGCCGGAGCTTGAAAAACCCGTCTTGAACATCTGCATGCGTTTTTGTCGGTGCGTCACACGGCTGTAACTCGCTCGCACGGGGACTGTTATGCGTACACCGTTTTACTCGCACACACAGATACCGAGCAAATCCCCAGGAGAAGCTGAAATTACGATCAGCGTTTACTTCAGGTTAGTATCCAAACATTGAAGATCGGGACAGAACTCCTGATGCTTCCCGGGAAAAGAAAAAGAAAATCCCCAGCAGCCCAGGCAGCACGAGCCGAGTGCATTTCTTGCTGATTAAAACAGGCCTGGATTACAGTTAGCGTGAGGAGAAGTGATAGAGTTTTTGGGGAGAAAAAAAAACAAAAAGCAAAGCCACATTCCTCTTCTCTTCTCATCTCTCCTCGTTTTTTTTTTCTTTTCTCTTTAGTTCTCTTTTCTCATTGTGACTCTTTTCTTTTCATCTTTTCTTCCTCTCCCCTCTCGTCTCATTGTTTGTCTTTCGTCTCTTCTCATCTCTTCTTCTCCTCTCTTATTGTTTCTCATCTCCTCTCTCCTTTCATTGTTTCTCCTTTCATTCTTTCGTTTCTCTTCGTTTTGCTTCTCTCGTCTCATTGTTTCTCTTCTCTTGTGATTGTAACGCATCTCTTCATTTTTCTTCTTATCTCTTCTTCCCCTCTTGCTTCTTTTTTCTCCCCTTTTTCCTCCTCTTATTGTTCCACCACTTCTCATTTTCACTTTTCCCTTCCCTTCTCTTCTCGTCTCGTCTCATCTTTTCTTTCTCCTCTTCCTGTCCCTTCTCTCATTGTTTCTCATCTCTTCTCTTTTCTATCTACTCCTTGCTCTTTGTCTTTTTTTTATCTTTTTTGTTTCTATTTTAATTTCTCCCCATTTCCCTTTTTGTGTTCCCTCCTCGTCTTTTCTTCTCTTTTCATTTCTAACCTTTTCTCTTCCATTATCTCATCTATTATTTCTTTTCTTCTTTTCTCTTCTTCTGCTCATCTCATTGCTTGTCATCCTGACTTTTGCAGCCCCTTTGTCTCATCTTTTTTCTTCTCTTTTCTTCTCTTCTCTTCTCTTCTCTTCTCTTCTCTTCTCTTCTCTTCTCTTCTCTTTTCTTCTTTTCTCATTATTCTTTTTTGCCAATCACCCACATTCTCACCTGGAGAGCTTCCTCACTCTGACAACTGCTTTCTCACAGTTTGCTCACTTACTTTGTTTCTCTCTCTCTCTCTCTCTCTCTCTCTCTCTCTCTCTCTCTCTCTCTCTCTCTCTCTCTCTCTCTCTCTCTCTGTGTCATTTTCAGTTTTGTATGCACTTGTAAAATTGCACTCCAGCAACAAAGCCAGTCGCAAGTAAGTGAGGATGGTGTTTTAATGAGTTTTTTTGCGACCTATTATTGGAAGCACCAAATAAAAAACAGACACCGTCTTCAGCATCTGTCCTCTCCTTTTTTCTGCACTTTTGAGGTTCCTACTGTACAAGACTGACCTTTTACAAGAAGCAGGGAATCTCACGTTCCAAAATTCATATCCATCAGAGGTGTCTCTCTGGTAGGGATCGCCATCTTATGTCTTGCTTGCCAGCGTTCCTTGGAAAAGGTTTTGTATCCACCACACTCCTTAGAACCTCGAAAGTTCGTTTATATTTGTGTGGCTAGCTTTAGAATTTCATTAAATACACTATGTGGTCAGCAGTTCTTTGGTACCTGACATTTCCAGCCATAAGTGGTTCTTCTTCAAATTTTTACCTCAGAGTTGGGGGCACACAGTTGTATCAGATGTCTGTGAATGCAGTAACACCAACCCTCCACTTGAACTAGGAATCCGGAACCTGTTCCAGCCTGACAGTGCTCTTGTGCACAAAGCCAGCTCCATGAAGAACTGGTTTTCATGGGGTTGGAAGTGGTGGAAGATCTTGAGGTTCCTGCTATAGATCTTTGACCTCAACCCTAATGAACACATTTGGGATGAATGCTCTTGGAGGAATGCCGACCTCACCCAGAGGCCTCCTCGCATAACCCTTCACCTACGTCTCCAAAATCTAGTGGAACATCCTCCCAGATGAGTGGAGGTTATTGTCCAGATGTTTAAGAGTAGTGGAGACTCTTGTCCACATAGTATATATTGTGGAGATCTACATGAACTATTTCTGATTGATGAGAAATGGCATTCATTGTTGGTCTTTACTCATAAACTGTACACTACCCCCCAGACTTATTTACTGGTTGAACCTCTAATGTCAGATTTAATCCTGACTTTCACCTTAAAATAGCTTCTATTCTTCTGGGAAGGCTTTCCACTAGCTCCGAGGGCAGTGGTGGTTCAACGGCTGAGGCTGATTTGTAGGTTGAGAAGGTTGGAGATTCAAGCCCTGGCACTGCCAAGCTGCAATGCTGGGCCCTTGAGCAAGGCTCTTAACCCTCTCTTCTCCCTGGTGCTGTATCTCCACTGACCCTGCGCTCTATCCCAAGCTTCCTAGTGAGCCGGGATGTCTGAGGAAACAGACTACCGTGATGAGTTTGTGACAACTAAAGGCTGCTTGTTCGTCTTCTAATTTTGGAGTATGGCTGCAGGGATTGATGCTTCCTCAGCCACAAGAGCATTAGTGAGGTCAGCGAGGAGGTCTGGGGTTTACTTTGTGTTCCAGTTCATCCCAAAGGTGTTCAGTGGGGTTGGGGAGGTCAGGGTTCTGTGCTTTCTGTGCTTTGTGGGCAGGAGCATCATCTTGCTGGAAGGTTCTATGCAATTGTGTGTTTCTTGAGGTGCTTTTATGCCCAAGATCTTATATAAGGCTTGTGCACTCTGGAATTTCCGAGTTCTGTCCTGTTTCCATGTTAGAATGTTATTTTTTCCCTCAAATAACAAGTACAAATCCATCTCCACCTTCAAAAACACTGTATGGATGGAAAATATTGGGACACCTGACATTTCCAGCCATACATGGTTCTTACCTAAAGGTTAGAGGCACACAATTGTATAAGATGTCCTTGGATGAGGTATCATGAAATATTGCTTTCGCTTGAGCTTGAAGAGCCAAGCCTGTTTCAAAGGTCTATAAAGCCAGCTTCATGATTATATGGTTTGAATGGGTTGGAAGATCTTGAGTGGCCTGCTGTAGAGCTCTGACCTCAGCCCTATTTAACATCTTTGGGATGAATTGGAATCCCCTCGCCTACGTTAGGACCTGACTTTACTAACATCCATGTGGCTGGATGAGCACAAATTTTCACAACCACACTTTACCAAAATCCAGCTATGGTGAACTGGGGGGAAAAAAAAGCTGGCACCACTGATCTGGTGCAAATTGCTTGCTGCTCTGTTTGTTGGTATTTAGAAACTTTACAATCTCAAGGCAATGCAGAGTTTAGCAAAAGGTCAGCCGTGCACGTTTGACACGAATTTTGGAAAAAAGGATGACCATGTAATCCACAGAATGGATCAGGTCTGGATCTTCCCCAACTCAGCATAGTGTTTTCCAAAGATCGGATTACTCTAAAGAGTTCGCTCTGTCATGAGGTCGAATCCCAGGCGATACCTAAGCCATCCAGGGCCAGGAGTCAAGAGAGCTGAATAAGTCATGATTTCTGGGTGGGAGGGACATCATTGACTATTCTACCTGTCAGAGTGATGCTAGACAATAGATAGATAGATAGATAGATAGATAGATAGATAGATAGATAGATAGATAGATAGATAGATAGATAGATAGATAGAAAGATAGAAAGAAAGAAAAAAATAACTTTATTGTCATTGCATTGTACAGGTACACAGCAACGAAATGCAGTTTGGCATCTACCAGAAGTGCAAAATGTAGGAGTCGTGCAAAAGTGCAGATAAATATCTGGCATATTTACAGCAGTGGTATATATATGAAGTATATACAGTGAATAAATATGAAGGCTATTTCAGTGCAGAGACATGTGGACATTCAGAAGTACAGTGAATAAATATAGAGGTGTACAGTAATTAAGAAAAATGTGCAGAAATGAAAGGTTACAAGATCACAGGATTATGGCATTAAGGAGTAGCAAGCTGAATAAACAGTCTACTATATATAAAAAAAAAAAAATATATATAATTTATATAATATATATATATAATATATACATTATATACACAGATGAATGTGAAATGTGGGCAGAATGTACAGTGATGATAAAATATACATACAGATATAAAAAGTACAGATGTACTGAGGAGTGGAAAAGATATACTATGTAGTATGTACATGTATTGTACAGAGGTTATATACAGTCTTTTGTTTATGTTTGTTTTGTAGTGATTAGCGGTGTAGTGTTGAGTTCAGTAGTGTGATGGTGGATGGAAAAAAGCTGTCCCTGAACCTGCTGGTTCTGGTACGTAAGTTCCTGTATCTCCTTCGTGATGGAAGGAGGTTAAACAGTTTGTGACTGGGATGTGAAGAGTCCTTGATGATGCTGTGAGCTCTGCGCAGACATCTGCTGTGGTGAAGGTGTTCAATAGCAGGTAGTTGAGTGCCAGTGATGCATTGGGCGGTTTTGACCACCCTTTGCAGTGCTTTACGTTCACACACAGTGGAGCCTCCGTACCATACAGTGATGGAGTTGGTCAGGATGCTCTCAATGATGCAGCGGTAGAAGCTCGTTAAAATCCCCGGGGACAGATAAGATTTCTTGAGACTTCTCAAGAAGTACAGGCGTTGTTGTGCTTTTTTTACCAGAGCTGACGTGTTCTGCTGCCAGGACAGATCCTCAGAGATGTAAACTCCCAGGAACATAAAGCTGGAGACGCTCTACCTCGGTTCCATTGATGTTGACTGGTAGATGTCTCCTGCTGTTGGATTTCCGGAAGTCCACAATGAGCTCTTTGGTCTTGTGGCGTTGAGAGTCAGGTTGTTGGTGGCACACCATGCTGCCAGATTACGGATCTCTTCCCTGTAGGCCGATTCGTCGTTGTTGTCGATCTGGCCGACCACGGTGGTGTCATCTGCATACTTGATGAAGATGTTGGAGTTATACAGAGGAGCACAATCGTGGGTGAACAGGGAGTAGAGCAGTGGGCTCAGAACACAGCCCTGCGGTATGCCAGTGTTCAGAATTAGGGTTGAGGATACCTGGTTTCCCAACCTGACAGATTGAGGTCTGTTGGTGAGAAAGTCCAGAATCCATCTGCAAGTGAAGGTGCAGATACCCAGTTCACTGAGCTTAGTGATCAGTACAGTGGGGAGGACTGTATTGAACGCAGAGCTAAAGTCAATGAACAGCATTTTGATGTACGTGTTGCTTTTATCCAGGTGGGTGAGAGCAGAATGAAGAGCTGTGGAAACTGCATCCTCTGTTGACCTGTTCGGGCGATAGGCAAACTGGTATGGGTCCAGTGTAGGTGGTAGGCCCGCAGTGAGGTGATTCAGGACCAGTTTCTCAAAGCACTTCATAGCAATGGGGGTGAGTGCAACCGGGCGAAAGTCATTCAGGCATTTAGCAGCTGAGTGCTTAGGCACTGGTATGATAGTAGTGGTCTTCAGGCATGTTGGTACCGTGGCTTGGGCCAGTGACAGGTTGAAAATGTCAGTAAAAACCTGTGCCAGTTGTCCAGCGCATGCTCTGAGAACACGTCCCGGTATGCCGTCCGGGCCAGCTGCCTTACTTGCATCCACTCTGCTGAACACTGAATAGACGTCCGTTGTTGAGATTAAAAGTGGGCTGTAAGCAGTAGCAGAGTCCGTGGTTGGTGTAAAATGTCCTGTGCTTTGGTCAAAACGAGCAAAAAAGTGATTAAGTTCGTTCGGTTGGAAGGCACTGCTGGTTGGTTGAGCTGTGGGTTTGTAGTCCGTGATTGACTGGATGCCTTTCCACATGCGTCTGGGGTCAGAGTTGTGGAAGTGCTCTTCTATGTGGCATTTAAATGTGAGCTTTGCTTTCCTGATGCCCCTTTTCAGGTTGGACCTGACTCTGTTGTAGTCCTCCGCATTGCCAGATTTAAAGGCAGCATCTCTTGCTTTCAACAGGAGACGGACTTTGGCACTGGTATGATAGTAGTGGTCTTCAGGCATGTTGGTACCGTGGCTTTGGCCAGTGACAGGTTGAAAATGTCAGTAAAAACCTGTGCCAGTTGTCCAGTGCTTTGGTCAAAACAAGCAAAAAAGTGATTAAGTTCGTTCGGTTGGAAGGCACTGCTGTTGGTTGAGCTGTGGGTGTAGTCCGTGATTGACTGGATGCTTTCCACATGCGTCTGGGGTCAGAGTTGTGGAAGTGCTCTTCTATGTGGCGTTTAAATGTGAGCTTTGCTTTCTGATGCCCTTTTCAGGTTGGACCTGGCTCTGTTGTAGTCCTCCGCACTGCCAGATTTAAAGGCAGCATCTCTTGCTTTCAACAGGAGACGGACTTCAGAGTTCATCCACGGCTTCTGGTTAGGAAAGCATTTCACGTGTTTGACAGTAGTGACATTGTCAATGCACGTGTTAATATGGTCCAAAACAGATGATGTGTGTCCATGTCTGTGTGAGAGTCCAGTGTGGCCCTGTGAAGCGAACATGTTCCAGTCAGTATCCTGAAATGTTGTTGTAGAGAAGAAATGGCCCCCTCTGCCATACCTTTACTGTCCTCACAGCTGGTTTTACACGTTTGATCAGTGTGTGTATTTGGGTAGCATGAACAAAGAGAGGTGATCAGACTGACCCAGGTGGGGGGGGAAATGGCTGTGTATGCCCAGGTATGTTTGTGTATACCTGGTCCAGTGTTTGTCCCCTCTAGTAGAGCAGGAGACATTGCGGTGAAATTTTGGTAAACAGATTTCAGTTGGAGTGGTTGAAATCTCCAGCAACATGATAGCTCCTTCAGGATGTGCAGACTGCTGTTTGCTGATAGCTGCATGCAGTTCCTCCATAGCTAGCTTAGCATTAGCATCGGGAATGTACACTGCAGTCACAACAATGGCTGAGAATTCTCTCGTAAATAAAAGGGTCTGCACTTAATCATCAAATACTCTAAATGAACAGAGCAATGACTTTCAGTAACAGTAGAGTCCGTGCACCATGAGTTGTTAACATAAATGCACAGACCTCCACCTCTGCGCTTACCAGAGTCCTCTGCCGTCCTGTCTGCCCGATAAACACTGTGACCCCTCGAGCTCAATGGCGATGCTGGGAATGTTGTTGTTGAGCCATGTTTCTGTGAAAATCATGACATTACATTCCTTAATCCGTTTGTGTGATGATATCCGGAGCAGCAACTCATCCATTTTATTAGCAAGAGACCGTACATTGGCAAGAAGACGCTTGGAATCGATGGTTGATGCGGGTTTAGCCTCAGCTTAGCCCTGATGCCGCCTCGCTTCCCCCTCCTTTGTTTACGTCTCGCCGCCGGCGGCTGTGGTCTCGCTGTCGGCCGAGCTGGATCAGCGGTCCGCGGTGTTCGGGCAATTTCCCGAGGGAGTTCAAAGTCCGTTGAAAGCCCGTATCTGTGAGTGTTGCTGATGTCTAGTAATGCTTCTCGGCTATATGAGATGTGTGCAAGCCTGTTCTGCGTGAATAAACTTGCTGTTGATGGAGAAATTGCTACTAAATCGCAAAATCTGGAGACGCTGGGCCTCGCGTGTGGCGCCGCCCCATTTGGATGATAGAAAAAAAAAAAATGGTTTTTGTGATTTTATGGTTTTGACGACGCACAGGATTGCCTTAAACACATTGAATAGGAAACATCTTGTAAGCCCGATCTTTAGATATGGCCCTGGAAGAGGCGGATTGCCTATATATAGATCAGGGGTCACCAGCCTTTCTGAAACTGAGAGCTACTTCTTGGGTACCATTAATGTAAAGGGCTACCAGTTTGATAGATACAGTTTTCATTTTGATCTGAAATAACAAATTTGCTCAATTTACCTTTAATTATAGTTATTATTAATAATTAATGATATTTATCTATGTGAAGACACTGATCATGGTAATGATTTCTCATAAGTATCAACAATGATTTAACAAAGTAGGAAACAGCTATTTTTTAGAAAAGACCCGCAGGCTACTCATGTGGTCCTTGCGGGCTACATTTACATTTACATTTACATTTGCGGCATTTAGCAGACTTTCTTATCCAGAGCGACGTACAAAAGTGCTTTGAGTCTCTAGTAATGAATAAATCTACACTGGTACGCAAGATTACAAACTTAATATAAATATAACCTTTGAATTCTACAAGCTTGGAAGTGCTAATTTAAGTATTTCAGGAAGAGGTAGGTCTTCAGTCGTTGCTTGATGATAGTCAGGGACTCTGCTGTACAGACATCTAGGGGAGGTTCTTGGTGCCATAACAAAGAAGAGCCTTGATGTGTACCTACCTCTCATTCTGAGAGAAGGAGGTACCAGTCGAGCAGGACTGGAGGATCTCAGACAGCGTGGTGCAGTGCGAGATCTGATGAGGTCACTGAGGCTGGTCCATTTTTGGCCTTGTAGGCAAGCATCAATGTTTTGAATCTGATACGTGCAGCTACTGGAAGCCAGTGAAGGGAGTGCAGCAGTGGGGTGGTGTGGGAGAACTTGGGCACAAATCGTGCAGCTGCGTTTTGGATCATTTGCAGTGGACGAATAGCGTTCAGGGGAAGACCTGCCAGCAGAGAGTTGCAGTAGTCAAGTCTTGAAATGACAAGAGACTGAACAAGCACCTGGGCAGCCTGTGTAGACAGAAATGGTCGAATCCTTCGGATGTTACCGAGTGCACCACGTTGGTGACCCCTGATCTAGATAGATTGTGTTCAAAACCTTCTGATGTGTATTTATGTGGATATGCGGTTGTAAGATTACCTGATGAAATAGTTGAAGCTAAACCATTACCATACACATCTGCACAAGCTGCAGAGTTGGTCGCACTTACAAGAGCATGGCAGTTGTCTGAAGGTAAAGTAGTGACTATATACACTGATTCTAAGTATGCTTATGATGTTGTGAATGATTTTGCCGAAACATGGAAGCAAAGACACTTTTAAACAGCTGATGGAAAGCCCATAGCACGTTTTAATCTCATAGGGGACCTCTTAAATGCTGTTCATCTTCCTGCCAAAGTGGCCATAGGTAAGGTTAAAGGACATGCCGCAGGTGATTCAGAGGAAATACGTTAGCGGATAATGTAGCTAAGGAAGCAGCAAAACAACCAGTAGATTTGGACACAGTACAGACAAATCCTGAGATCCCGATGATGACACATATCTCCAATATACCAGATATTGACCTAAAAATTACAGAATTCAGAGTCAGAAGTGGAGGAGGACATAAAGTATTGGGCTTCTAAACAATTTAAATCATATTCTGCTGGGATCATTAGAGATGTAGATGGAAAAATTGCTTTGCCTAAACTAGCTTTAATAGTGTTGGTGTAGCATTACCATGGGATGTCACACATTAGCACAGCTAAAGTCACACAGCTATAAACTCATCATACTGTATTGCTGATGTAGCTAAAACAACCAAGCTAGTGTTAGATTCATGTTTGACTTGTGCCAAAACCCTAACCCTAACCCTAACCCTAACCCTAACCCTAACCCACACATATGCCACCAGTAGGACATTTGATAAACCTGTTGGGTATAGTTGACAGATTCTGTAAGCGGCCAGAAGCATTTGCATGCGAGAACGCTAAAACAGTTGTAAAAATATTAACGAAAGAGATCATCTCTAAGTTTGGTATTAGTGTAATTAAAAGTGATAACGGCAAACCTTTTGGCTAAAAGTTTAGCAATTGATTGCCATTTTAATATTCCCTATCACCCACAGTCAGCTGGAGTGGTAGAGAGAACAAACAGAACCATTAAGAAACGTGTTACTCAATGAAACGAGAATGACTCTGTCTTCAACTACTAAACTGTCACCTTTTAAAATTCTAATGGGCTGGCCTTTCCCGACCCCATGAGTCACTGGCATTTCTAGCTAGTTTTAGTTATAAAAATAGAGTAGAATACCAAAATAATAAAAACAAAATAATGGTAGTTGTGATAAGAGTATGATAGGTTTATTGGAGAATAGTATTGCAGAATAAACCGGTGCAGTTTTGCAGAGTGTGCAAAATTTTAACAACAACGAGCGGATTAGCTAGGCTAGAAACCGCAGGGTATTTTTGTCTGGTGTAGAAAGGTTACCTAAGCGAGGAACAGCATAGCATGTGCATCTTGTATATCTTCTTCTTCTTCTTCTTTCGGCTGCTCCCATTAGGGGTCGCCACAGCGGCTCATCCGTCTCCATACCACCCTGTCCTCTACATCTGCCTCTTTCACACCAACTACCTGCATGTCTTCACTCACCACATCCAAAAACCTCCTCCTTGGCTTTCCACTTTTCCTCCTACCTGGTGGCTCCATCCTCAGCATTCTTCTACCATTCTTCTCCTATAAACTTTCCCTTTCACTTTTGCAGATACCCTACTATCACAAATCACTCTTGTCACTCTTCTTCACCCACTCCACCCTGCCTGCGCTCTTTTCTTTACACTGTTGACCCCAGGTACCTGAATTCCTCCACCTTCTCCACCTCTTCTCCCTGTCACCGCACCACTCCACACTGCCCTCCCTCTCATTTACGCACATGTACTCTGTCTTACTCCTACTGACTTTCATTCCCCCTCTCTCCAGCTCTCCAGGCTCTTCTCAACCTGCTCAGTACTCTCACCACAAATCACAATAACATCCGCAAACATCATAGTCCAGGGAGACTCCTGTCTGACCACTGCAAACCACTGTCATCACCACTGCAAACAGGAAAGGGCTCAGGGCCGATCCTTAATGCAGTCCAACCTTCACCCTGAACCAGTATGTCGTTCCTACTGCACACTTCACTGCTGTCACACTGTCCTCATACATGTCCTGCACCACCCTCACATACTTCTCTGACACACCTGAGTTCGTCATACAATACCACAACTCCTCTCCTGGCACTCTGTCGTACGCTTTCTGTAAATCCACAAATACACATTGCAATTCCTTCTGTCCTTCTCTATACTTCTTCATCAACATCCTCAAAGCAAATAAGGCATCTGGGGTGCTCTTCCTCGGCATGAAACCATACTGTTGCTCACAGATGGTCACCTCTTTTCTCCGCCTGGCTTCCACCACTCTTTCCCATAACTTCATGGTGTGACTGATCGACTTAATTCCCCTGTAGTTACTGCAGGTCTGCACATCTCCCTTATTTTTCAAGATCGGTACCAGCACACTCCTTCTCCATTCCTCAGGCATCCTCCCTCCTTCCAGAATCTTGTTAAACAATCTGGGTAAAAACTCCACTTCCATCTCTCCTAAACATGCTTCTACAGGTATGTCATCTGGTCCAAATGACTTTTCACTCTTCATCCTCTTAATCACTGCTCTCACTTCCTCCTTACTAATCCTATCCACATCCTGCTTCACCAACTCCACATCATCCAACCCTCTCTCTCTGATTTTCCTCATTTATCAGCTGCTCAAAATACTCCCGCCACCTTCTCAACACACTCTCCTCACTAATCAACACATTTCCATCTTCATCCTTTATTGCTCTAACTTGCAGTACATCCTTCCCAGCTCGGTCCCTCTGCCTGGCCAATCGGTTCAAATCCTTTTCTCCTCCCCTAGTGTCCAACCTCTCATACAGCTCCTCATATGCCTTTTCCTTGGCTTTCGCCACATTCCTCTTTACCTGCTGCCGCATCTCCTGCCTACTTTTCTCATCACTCTGTCGATCCCACTTCTGTTTTGCCAACCTCTTTCTCCTTATGCTCTCCTGCACTTCCTCATTCCACCACCACGTCTCTTTGTCTTCCTTTCCATTTCCAGATGTCACACCAAGTACCATTCTAGCTGCCATCCTCATCACTGCAGTTGTTACCCAATCATCCAACACCTCTTCACCACCACCGAGCCCCTGTCTGACCTCTGTGGTCTGTAGGTGGTCCTACAGACCACCATCCGATGCTGTCTAAC
Organism: Silurus lanzhouensis; assembly: GCA_039877035.1. Classification (NCBI taxonomy): domain Eukaryota; kingdom Metazoa; phylum Chordata; class Actinopteri; order Siluriformes; family Siluridae; genus Silurus; species Silurus lanzhouensis. Next base: position 1,099,081 of record JBCEWE010000105.1, on the reverse strand, counting down.
TACACTGTCCCCCACCAACACCTTACAGTCTCCAATCTCCTTCAGGTTGCATCTCCTGCATAGAACAAAATACAGGAAGCGCTAAGGAAGCTTGTAGTTAAGATATAGGCACGATTTGATTTAGAAAAAGTTCAGGACAGGAAACTCGTTCGTAAAGATGCAATCAGAAAAATATGAATATTTTGCACAAATAAAAAATTGTAGAAATAGCACAAACTAAGATGAATACTGGAAAAATCAATTAAATTAATACAAAGCTAAGGATACAGAAAATTAAATCTATGTACTAAGGAAGAATGAAGGGATTAGGCAGTATATGAAAAGACAAAGGAATTTTGCAATGAAGAAAAAAAATTGCGGGGGAGGATTAGTTGTTTTGTGGTAAAATGCATGATCAGGGGATTTTTTACAAGAAGGAAGTTCACCATCAGATGTTTACGGTACATATAAATTAGAAATGTAATGGAAGTGAATGAGGCCTACTGGAAAGGGGTGACATTTTATCAAAAAAGGTATAAATTTACCAGAAAATATGTAAGCAAAAGGTGGATATGCAAAACTCACAAAATTATTGGTGTATGTAAAGTAGTAAGGAGGAGAAGTTAGAGAATAATATGTAAATGTAAGTAAATTTGGGGATAAAAAGTGGAAGATTTGCCACGTGAATTCGTACTTGTCCGTGGTAACTGACGGAGAGTAAGGAGAACTCGGGTAGTCTTGCTGTTAAGAGTAGGCAAGACAAACTTCCGGGATCTGGAAGATTTTTCATTTGGTCTGGCTTGTTAAAACTTTGGTATTTTTAGTCTTATTGGTAACTAATTAGTAATTGCTCGAAACTGATTCGAACGTAGAGCCACTTAATTAATGTGTCCATGTGACTGATGTTAATATTCATGTATGTATATTTACAATGTAAATATATGCATTTCACTAAAAATACTCATCAGTATTGTGTAACTCAGTTTCAGGGTTTTACCGATCTTCTTATAGCCTCGGCCGTCTTTGTGGAGAGCAACAATCCTAATTCTTAAGTCTTTAGAGAGTCTTTACCATGAGGTACCATGTTGAACATCCAGTGGTCAGTTTGAGAGAATTAGACTCAAAGCACTACATTTTAACTGCTCTAATACCGAATACAAAAACATGAACATGATTAATAGGGCGTGCGGCTTTTAATGGTTAAGCGACATACAGCTGTTAACACTTGGGGTGTGTACACTTGGGGTGTACTCACTTTTGTTGCCAGTTATTTTGACAATAATGGCTGCATGTTGAGTTCTTTTCAGAGGACAGTAAATCTGTACTGCTATACAAGCTGCACGTTGACTATAAAATATATCCAAGTTTCTTCTCGTCTCTTAGGGTTTTTTTATGTATCAACCATCCCCATTAAGTTTTTATTTTTTATTTTAATTTTTTTAACCTACAAATTTGCTCTTTTTTTAGTGACACAAAAAATCCTGAATAATCCAGGAAGGTATTAAGGCATAAACCCAGCATCTAAACCATTTCAGAATCAGAAAAAAAAAAAAAAAAAACGAAAGATTTAAGTAGCACTGAGATTCCTACGCCACACAGCACGGTGCACAAAGCTGTTTCTCAGATTTTCTCAGCAAAAAAACGGATTGATGGAAATCAGTCACACAATGGAGTTGAAAGAGTAATATCAGAAATAAAATAAAGGGGGGATAGGGGTACCTCACCGGTTAAGACGTAAATTGTTGTAAGTTTAAATACCATTACTAGCAATTTACTATTGGAAGGGAATTAAAAAAGGCTCTTAACTTTCAAGTCCTGAGTCCTGATGAGCCCATCGTAAGTTGTCGAGACATGGCCTAACCTACCCTAACCTACTTAAAGAGCAGTGATCTCTATGGGGTAGTAAACTGTTAAAAAACGAACAAATTACAGTATAAAATTGAGCAAAACGTACAAATATTATTTAGCAAAACGGATTCCTTGGGAGTGACGAGGATGGACAGGATTAGAAACGAGTTTATTAGATGGACAGCGCATGTAGGACGTTTTGGGGACAAAGTGAGAAAGGCCCGATTGAGAGGGACAGAGGAGGGACATGGGGTATATCGGTTGGAGAATGCTGAGGATGGAGCCACCAGGAAGGAGGAAAAAAGGAAGGCCAAGGAGGAGGTTTATGGATGTGGTGAGGGAAGACATGCAGGTAGTTGGGTTGAAAGAGGCAGATGTAGAGGACGGCGGGGGTATGGAGACGGATGATCCGCTGTGGCGCCCCCTAATGGGAGAAGCCAAAAGAAGAAGAATTTAGCGAAACAGACCAATTTACCGTATAAACTACCAACTACAATTCTTTTTTCATATATCTCAGAGATTGGGGTTTCAGAGCGCACGGTCAGCCGTGAAACAGCACCCCTGGTGCACAGAGGGTTAAGGGCCTTGCTCAAGGGCCCAAGACTGGCAGCTTGGCGATAATGAGCTTTAAACCCCAGACCTTTCGATCACTAAGCCACCACTTACCATATGTGAGAAGGGTGGAATAAATGTGATAAAAATCAGACATATATTTTATTTATAAGCTGCAAACACAACCATCCGCATCATCACTATCATCTGCACCATCATCACCAACGTCACCCGCACCGTCAGCGCATGCCTTCGCTCTCCATCCGCGATATCACCTCAATCTGCTGACTCTCCACCTCGCCACCGTCGCTACATGCAACCGAAACAAAAAGAAAAAACATAAACGCCCCCTCCAGCACAGACAGAGGGGCCGCATCCATCTCTGTCTGCGTTTCAACAACGCTCCTGAAGGCGAACGGCAAAAAACTGTCAGCCGCTCGTCTTTGGTGTGTCATTTACCGTCTCCTGACAGACGTACCCTCTTTCGCCTCATCACAAAACCCGCGACTCGCACCTCCTTTTTTTTTTTAAACAAAGTATATGAATATTTCACATATCTGCATCCTGATTTGCCCCGTAACTACCCCCGACTCCCTTAGCCACAATCCCCCCCCCCCCCTTCACTAATTCCGCACCGTGCCAGATTTGCATTTCACATGCGGCGCTGATTAGGAGACAGCAGCACAAGCAGCGGCGGCAGCAGCAGCCAGGCCTTTTTGCGCTAGAGCCGGTTGCCATGGTGATTAGGTATTTGGGAAGATTTTTTCTTTTTTTTTTCATTCGTTTATTTTTTTTTTCTTCTACTTCACCTTTTTCTTCTTCGTCTTCTTTTAATGATGCCGTTGTCTGGGCTCGAGGTCGCTCCTCTGTCTCTCAGTAGAACGCGAGTGTGAATTTCGGGGGACTCAAGCGTGCGAGCGATTTAGCCTCGTTTTAAGTCTCGGCTCCTGTAGGACACGTGATTCACATCCCGGCTTGGACGGCTTTCAAGGCAGATTTAAGGAAGAAAAAAAAAAAAAGATAAAGTTGGTGAGAGAAAAAAGTGTCGTCGTGGTGTATTTGGGCATTCTTCTTTTTTTTTTTCTTTTATGAAGGAAGTCACATGACCAGACATGACATGTGTTAGGAAATAATATGAGAAATGTATGTATTGCTCATATATTTTTTTTCCCCTCTCTTTCCCAGCTGCGAAAGCTGGTAGATATGTGCATCAATCCAGATCCGGAGAAGAGGCCCGACATCACCTACGTGTATGAAATCGCCAAGCACATGCACGCGCTGACTCTGGCCAACTGAATCCCCGTCCCTCCGTCCGCGTCTCCTGTCCTGTCTCTAGCTCGCTTCTGGATGATGTTCAACCCCATTTATTGTTGTTATTATTATTACTCTTTTTTTTTCCTTTTTCAATCCGACTCTGTATTTGTTACACGTTACAATCATTTGCTTTCGTCCCACGGGGAGGTTTAATCCGTACTTGTGCAATAACGTCGCCGCATTTCTTCCTGTGTAACGACGAAAACGGGTCACAGCAGGACTGGCGGATTTACTAAGGCATGCAACAAGCACACACTTGTGCATAACTACAGCCAAAGATGAGTTTAAAAAAATGCACAAAACTGTTTTTAAAAAAAAAACATATATATAATATGTATGTATGTATGTGTGTGTGTGTATATATATATATATACACATACATACACACACACACACACACTTTTTTTATTAAATAAAAAAAATATATATATATTTTTTGCTGAGGGATTTTTGCTACAGACCCTGCAACACCCCTGAATGTAAACCCTTTTTCCCTTTTTTTTTCTTTTTTTTTTTTCTCTCTTCCCCCAATAAGAATGAACTTAAGTGTTCCCCAGACACTCGTTCTGAAACCCTATAAAAACTCCCAGAACTTTCCTCTGTAAATCTAAATATAAACAATCACACGTTTTTTTCCCCGTCACAAAACCTTTCCCGATCGAAAAATGTTGAGTATTTTTGTTGCGTTCCTATATTCAATATTTTTGTTAAATAAATAAATGTAAAAAAAAAAAAGGCTTTCCTAAGACACGTGCGTGTCGCCCCCAACCCCCCCCCCCCCCGCCCGAAGTAGTCCGATGCGATGAAACATGCAGCTTTTCCTTTTTTTTTTTTTTTTTTTTTTTATTGGGAACAAACGAGGTGTCAGCCATTTTTATCCCCCCCAGCATGTTTCCCAAATAACTACCGATTTTTGAAAACAAGAAACGAAACCTGTAATGCAGTCGACATTGTTGCAATAGTGCAAGCGTTTTATATTTGGGGGGGGGGCCTCTAAGCCAAAGTGGGTTTTTTTTTGGGTTTAAATTTTTTTTGATATAAGGACAGAGCAGGACTTAATAAAAAAAAAAAAAAAAAGTCGTCATTTTTTATTTTTATTTTATTTTTTTTATATATATTGTTAGATCATGATCAAACACATGAGATCACCCACATAACCTCGTTCAGTCCTGCAGATCCTCCATACGGAGGATTCCGTTTCCAGACTAATTAGTTGAATTGAGATTTTTCCGAATTTTTTGATTCGGTAATGTTTTATTTTTGTTTTCAAGTTTTTAGCCTGAGGTTTCGTTCAGGCTCGTTTTTTAAAAGCAGCGTTTTTTTTTTCCCCGTCTTGAAAGAAGTTCGGCTCTGTAGGAGGTACGCTCGCGGATCAGTCGACTCGCACGTCCCGGTTAGGAGAAACCTCGTCGCTCGTACAGGAAGCACAAGCAAGTTGCGTTCCATTTCAACGTCTTTTCTTCCCTCCCTCAACCGGTGGCTTATGACCTTTGCTTTTCAGCTTTAACTGCTTTTATGTCTAATTCTTGATTTGCTGTGATAGTATCAATGTAAAAAAAAAGAAAAATGTTTTCAAGAGTAGTCGAGAGCATTTAAAAAGTGTTTACCGTGTTCTTTTCGTTGTTTATTATTATTTCTCTATAATCAGTTTAGATTTTTGTGTTCTTTTTTTTTTTCTTTCTTTCTAATGTTAACACAGTAACAGTCGCTACCTATTTGCATTTTTTTTTCCCCCCGAAGAATATTTGATCCTGACGTTAAACTCCAGAGGTTCAGGGTGAAGAATCGTCACGCCCGAAAGTCCGGCGTATGATGCACGTACGGTGCGCTGTATGACTTCGGGGCGTAACGCTGACGTGTTTACATACGAAGCCTGACAAAGAGAGTGCTATGGGGCAACAACAACAAAAAAAAAGAAAAGTTGTGGGCGTGTCCAAGAAGAGCGCGATATGTCGCCATTGGAAAGTTTCGCAGAATTCGGCACTCGTGGGCAACGTCTTAGTGCAACACTCTTTTGGTTTACACCCACAATTATTATATTTTTTGGGTGGAGGGTGGGGGAGGGTTTGAGGGTAAATGCTTGGGTTGGATCGGTGGGATAAGGGTTATTTTAGGGGGTAGAAATCCCGCTTGTTATTTATTTATCTTTTTTTTTTCTTTTCCATTTTGATGTCTAACTCAAGATTAATACTTTTCCATGTTAACTGAAAGCAAAATAAAAATAAAAACTTTTACTGTTTGTCTGACTATCTATCTATCTATCTATCTATCTATCTATCTATCTATCTATCTATCTATCTATCTATCTATCTATCTATCTATCTATCTATGTATGTCTGTCTGTCTGTCTGTCTGTCTGTCTATCTATCTATTAATTGCCATTGTTACAGTAACTTGTGTAAAAACACAATTACAATTGACAACTCAAAAAAAAAAATATATATATACACATATGAAGTTACAGCTCTACCTCTGCCATGTAAATCTGTATTCTATGTGACTCTCAGGACGCGCCATGGTCTCTGTAGCGTTGTGATGCGTCGTATTTACATAGCAGCAGCGGTGCTGAGAGAACGAGCTCGAGAAACAGTTTAGGGAGGAGAAATCGATCTACAAAGAAAATATCGGTCAGAAACGATTGGTCAATTTCAAATGCCAACTCCCATGCAGACATTTTTAAATCGATGCATCAGATCCTTAACTTTTATGCAGATCGTTGACTCTTACCATCCCTAATATATATATATATATATATGTTCATTATTCCCCTAAGTTTAGCTCATATTTATTTGTATCCGTTTAACAAGCGAATCCTGCCCACCCCCCGAGGCATTATCCCGGGGTCCCTTCTCAGCGCTCCATGCCCTTCGGGAGTTCGTTTCAATAATTCCCCTTTGGCCCGACCGAGGCGTTCTCAAGCCCAGCCCTGTTACTTTAATGAATTCCAGGAGGACTCCCGGTTCAATTTCATCACAGGAAATTGCTCCCTTGGAACCGCGTCGAACGCTGAAAACAAACGAAAGTAAGTGGGGGGAATTGATACTTGGCGCGTCGGGGGCAGTTGGCAGGTTATTTATTCTCTCCTAACAGGCTGAAAAGTCAATATCGGTTCTTCGCGAAGGTGCTTTGGCAAACTTTTGAGAAGAACCTAATGTGCGCTACAGAGGCAGTCTCGTTCCGACGACTTGGGGGCGTCGGGGTGGGTTTTCTTTGTTACCTGTTCCTGTTTAATTATGTAAATGATTCAATATGACTATGAGCGTAGGATTTTTCATTATTTATTCAGTGACTATATATATATATATATATATATATATATACATATATATATATCGAAAAATATTGGTATTCGAGACCTTTTAGGTGTATAAAAATGCATCCTAATGTTATGGCTTTTGTATTTATCCACGTATGAGTAATCGAGAGAATGTTTATGATGATCCATAACACCAATTTAATCATTAAAGTTGATTAGGGGGACATTGGTAGGGCATTAAACCCCTTCCTGAAAATAATTTTCAGATGTTGACGAACTTGTATATATTGTCATAAATCATATATATATAAAATTGCTAGTAAATGCGCTAAACTTTTATTCTTCAGAAAGTAACCAATAAATTGCGACCAATATGTGATATGTAGATATGATACGGCGTTTTCCCAACTCCACTACGTGCTACGTGAATATGACGTGTCGCCAACACGGCCGAGGCGTGTCCTTAGAGTGGCATGGAACACAGATTAACATGGCAGAGGTAGAGCTGCATCTTAGTGTTTTTATTTCAACTTTTCTTTCAAACGCCTGTTACAGTAAATGACAATTTTGATCATATGCAACATTTTGCTGATGGACCGCACTGTTTGTATTTACGTTCAACACCGAAGCAGTGAAAGAAGTCTGGAGATGTGTCAGTAGCCTCTCTCGGTACATTCCGAACTGTGATATCTATCTCTCGCACCAGGCCCTGAACACATTCTATTTTAATCTGTGTCCATATCTGCCACAGTCAAGGCTTTCTCTTCTCTCTTCTGTCTTCTTGTCCTGACAGAAGAATCGTCTCCTGGAAGCATTTTTACGACTTTTTGACTTCTCAGGAACTTCCCACATGTCCTACCGTCGTGTCAGGCGCTTGTATTTGTCGGAAAAGTTTGTCGCTTTATAGACTCGGCCCGTCGTTCGAGCCAAAACTTTGGAGCAGCGAGGGGCAGGAGACATGCTATGTAGGAAGGAGACGTAAAGAATAATCAGGAAATGTGGGGCATCTTCTTTTTTGGTGGAAAGAGAGAGAAATGATTTCTCACAAGGTTTGTTTTCTGAAGTGTGAAAAAAATAAAATTGGAATAGTTAACCCACACTTGGCAAAGGAATGAAATCTCCGAACATTCACACTTTTGGTTTTTATATAAATACTTTGGACTTTTTATAGCTCGAATAAAGCACAGAGTCATTTTTTCTGGAAAATGTCTGGTGTATAACAGGAAGTGGGATTATTACGGTTTGGGGAAAAATAGCACGGCACTCGCTTGCTAGACGTAATCTAGAACTTTTGGAACGCGTTACGAAGGCAAGCCGTTGTTGCTTCTATTTGACATCATGCGAACATTAAAGCGTTTTTTATTCCCCCCATACTGTAACTATTGGAACCAAATGCTCAGGCAGCGTTTCAAACGCGCTCCCCTTTGCGGAGAGTGGCTTTACGGGCGGGCGTCGCTTCGCAGCTGCTTCGAGTTCCCAGATCCCAAAACGTCACGTTTACTTCTGTGGCTCCAGGAGCCGAAGAGGAAACCGGGGTTCTGGAGTTTGTGGGAAGATCAGCTGGTGTTCTGGTTTTCTTCGCACCTCTGACATCAAAGATTAATAATAAATGTGAACATAAACACGAACATGGCGATGAGACCGTAGTGCTGTAAATCATACATTTTAACACATTTCATGTTCCTCATTGGAGGACGTTCCCATGGAGCCGTGAGCATCACCGAACCCTCCCAAACCCTGAATTCACACCGGCAGGGTTCAATCCCGGAATTTTGTTTTTGTTTTCTTCTTGAAACTGTATTATAAATTTCCAGACTGAAGATATATGGCTGACTTCTAAAAGGATTTCCCCCTGTGCCTCGGTGTCACTTCCCATAATGCTGCAGTGTAGTGACATGAAGCACCTTGGCCATAAAGTTGCCATTGATCTTTCCCTGAGTAACTACAACCATCCCCTTCGTTTAGTCCCGCACTAAAGATGCGCTTTTAAGATGCGCAGCTCTTTAAGACCCAGCGAGAGCTGACATACAGTCGGTTCCACCTCCGCGGTCACTTTTCTTGTATGTGGTACAAAATGTTGCCTACATGTGCTGTGTTTATGGACAAATGTAAAGGTAAACACCTGCCATACATCTCGCCAGATCCATGAAGATACAATCTATCTTTGTCTGTCTGCCCTATCTATCTATCTATCTATCTATCTATCTATCTATCTATCTATCTATCTATCTATCTATCTATCTATCTATCTATCTATCTATCTATCTATCTATCTATCTTCGTCTGTCTGCCTTATCTATCTATCTATCTATCTATCTATCTATCTATCTATCTATCTATCTATCTATCTATCTATCTATCTGTCTGTCTGTCTGTCTGTCTGTCTGTCTGTCTGTCTGTCTGTCTGTCTGTCATCATGTCTGTCTGCCCTATCTATCTATCTATCTATCTATCTATCTATCTATCTATCTATCTATCTATCTATCTATCTATCTTCGTCTGTCTGCCCTATCTATCTATCTATCTATCTATCTATCTATCTATCTATCTATCTATCTATCTATCTATCTATCTATCTTCGTCTGTCTGCCTTATCTATCTATCTATCTATCTATCTATCTATCTATCTATCTATCTATCTATCTATCTATCTATCTGTCTGTCTGTCTGTCTGTCTGTCTGTCTGTCTGTCTGTCTGTCTGTCTGTCTGTTCAAAGTTGAGGATCTTGCTCAGGGGCCCAGCAGCAGTAGCGTAGAGATGTTGAGATTTAAACTCACAACCTTCATGATCTGAATCATGAGCGACCCCCCTCACCCACCACGCTGTACAAATACTTATGGACCACAATGTATGTATTGTTTGTCTACAGTTCATTCTAAAACTACATGCTACTAAAAAAAAAAACCCTACAAATAATGCAGGTCTGTGAATTCCAGAAGAAAGAAAAGCGTGGGAATGTTCTTACACACACACACACACACGCGCATGCAGGCTTGACCTCCGGCAAGCTGCAATTTATTTTTATTTATTTATTTTTTTTATAAAAGAATGTCTGTGGTCGCGAGCTGGTTGCGTAAATCAAGAGCCCCGAAAACGATTCACGCTACCTAAAGCTTGGGGCTTCACACAGCATCTGCTAATGGTTTTGATTTACTGGAGACCTGTACAATATTACTGGAAAAAAAAAACCAGATCCAGAATACACACGCGCGCAGACTTGGGCGTTCGGGGCAAATCCGCAAACACGTCGGCCTCCAGGAGCGCCTCGTCATTCCACAGGATATGAAAAAGCGGAGGTCGGAGAGTCTTTAAAACTATATTAGAGGCCACGTTAGCAATAAATGTAGTGCCTGTCCACAGTCTGGGATGTGAGTGAGTGTGTGAGTGTGTGTGTGTATAGTCACTGGCTACTTTAATGGGAAAACCTGTGCCCTGATCGGCAGTGCGATGTGTGCAGATCTAGACACAAAATCCACTCTGTACAACTGTGTTGAGCAGAAAAGCATCTCCAAATGCTTTATCGAGGAGGATGGGTTAGCGAGATCAGCAAGCAGAAACTGCAGTGTGTTGAGGTTTAGCAAAAGTGGACAGCTGAAGACTAGGAAAGGCCTGGTCTGATGAATCAATGCTGAAAGTACAGCCAGACAGCAGCAGCACGAATCCGTGATGCCAAGTGATGCCAACCTGCCTTCGGGCTGGAAGAGGCGGTGTAACGACGTTTTCTTCTCCCACTTTGGTTTCATTAATACCAATCAATCCTGGCTTGAATGCCACAGCCGATTTGAGCGGTGCCGCTCGAGCATGCGCGTTCCCTCTCCCTGGCCACAATCCGCTCGTCTTTTAACGCCGACTTCCAGCATAACGATGCGGCGTGTCACCGAGTCGTCTCGAGCCGGGTTTCGTGAGCGTGACAACGAGTCCAGTGTTCTCCGTGGCACACCGGATCGGAATCCAAGAGAACAGCGATGGGAACGTGGTAGAAAAGGGAGATTCGCAGCATGACAGTGCAGCCGAGAAATCGGCAGGAGTTGCGTGATGCAACCGTTTCAACAGCGAGGAGAAAATCTCAATGGAATGTTTCCAGCGTCGTGTGGAATCCGTGGCACGGAAGATTGAGGCTGTTTCGAGAGCAAAGCGAAGTTCTGCCTAGTATTGGTGCAGGGTTCTTAATAAAGTGCTATAAGTTAGATAGATAGATAGATAGATAGATAGATAGATAGATAGATAGATAGATAGATAGATAGATAGATAGATAGATAGATAGATAGAGTGGACAGACAGACAGACAGACAGACAGACAGACAGACAGACAGACAGACAGACAGACAGACAGATAGATAGATAGATAGATAGATAGATAGATAGATAGATAGATAGATAGAGTGGACAGACAGACAGACAGAGAGCATAAAACTACAAAACAGAAATAAATAACAAATAGTTAAATAGACAGACAGATTGATTGATCGTTCGTTCGAGTGCAGTACAGTGTTTATGTAAACATTATGAACATTATGATGCTCCAGCAGGCCTGAGGTGAAATATACCGCTATATTTTTATTCTGTTTTTTTTTTCTCGCCAAATTGTGAGCCAGTTCAAATGTGTGAAGCGCTATATATTCAGTGTTGAAACACCTGTCTGGGGCCAAGATCCTCTGCCTGAGGAGAAGGCTGAGTGCGAGCAGTTGCTGACACACATATCTGACTCTTTTCTGGCGAGAGCGGTTTATAAAAGCGGTTCAGCCTGGCAAGAGCGCAGCAACAAAATGGCGTGACCTGCAGAATCCCGAGAAAAAAAAAATCCTTCTACTTATTGTTCTTCTTCTTTATTCTCTTTGGTGGCACTGAGGCGACCCTGGCAGCAGTATCCTGTACTGCTTGTGAGGAAGGAGGTCATGATGGAGGTCCACTGGGATCCAAATAAGACTTGACCGTAGATACATGAGCGTATACATTTATATAGACAGATGTGTATGTACAGACATACCCCCAAAAAATAGAAATAAAAAAAAAAGAAAAAAAGAATAGTGTCTTTTCAAATTGGTTTAAAAGCATACTGACATACTGATTTTGATTTATTTTGAATATTAAAGCAATTAATCTGTATATCTATGCATTTATATAGTGAGAATTATATGAACAGATGTGGGCAAATGTATTGGTATCCCTAAAAAATAAAGAAACAGAAATAATTGGACTATAGTGATGCTGCAACTAATTGTTTCCTTTCCAATTTGCTCAAATGCATACTGACAAGCAAGAATGCTTCTGGGAGAACATCCTTTGGACAGATGAGACTGCAGCTTGTTGGCAAGGCGCATTAGCTGTATGTTCCCAGATGCAAAGAATGAAGCTGTGAAAGAAAAGAACACGATAGCTACTGTGAAAATGAAAAGAGATGCTGGTTGCTGCTGTGTCCGGCCCTGGGGACCCTGAATGAAGTCTCAGAATGTCTGGACTACCAAGCTGTTCTGGAATGGATCGTGCTACATGACGTCAGGAACCTCCGTCTAAGTCGAAACTATTGAGTCCTACAGAATAAACCACACGATCCGAACACACAGCTGAAAGCACCCAAGAATGGTGTTCTGAAGTGGCCTTCTATGAGCCCTGATCTGAATCCGGTCCAACATCTATGGAAAGAGTTGATACGTGCAGTCTGGAGAAGGCACTCTTCAAACATGAGACAGATGGAGCTTAAGTTTATGAAGAGTGGGCCAGACTACCTGGAGACAGCTGCAGAAGTCTCACTGAGATCTACAGAATTCACATGCATCTAAAATTAGGTTGAGGGTTCCATCATTTGGGTTTGTTTAAAGATATTTCAGAGAAAGATATGGGTTCTTTTCCCTAAAGGGGTACCCACATATTTGTTGGTTGAAAGTCAGATCATGTACATAGGGTTCAATGTACATTTCTGGCATTTGGCAGACCTTCTTATGCAGAATGACTTGAATTTTATGAACTTTTGACCTGAGTAGACATTGTCCTAAAGCAGCTTTACATAATTCAATAGATTACAAATATCACTTTAATAACAAAATCAGTCCCTAAAGATGTGGGCAAGATTGTGGCAAAGAAAAGAAAACCTTGAGATGATATATGGAAGAAAGGAACCTTGAAAGGAACCAAAATCAAAAGGAAACCTGTCCTCATCTGAGTAACACCAAATGCCTATTCATCATAGTTCCATCATGGCTGAGGTTATCAGCTGTTCATTGATTGATGCTTGAATGCAAAAGATGTTCATGGCAACTGTTGGCATAAGCCATTGCTGGAGTTTGTCTAAATTCATCTTCATAGTTCAACTCTGCTCAGTAACTTCTTCAGCAGCAGCGAGTGGTTGAAAAGAACTCCATCCAGACTAATTATGTGTCAGACTAATTATCTCTAATAGGGTTATTGACGTGGCCAGAAGTTTGGTGGTGCTGGGATTTGATCTCATAGCCTTCCAACCAGGAGTCCAATACCCTACTAGGGAATATCTATCTGGGGAAGTGGTAGCTCAGTGGTGAAGATGTTGGACTTCTGATCGGAGGGTGATGGGCTACAAATCCAGCACCCCCACACTGCCACTGTTGGGCCCTTGAGCAAGGCTCTTAACACCTAGTTGCTCAGCTGTATATTTGAGATAGCTGTAAGTTGCTTTGGATAAGAGTGTCTGCTGTTAATGTACCAGGTCTAAACAGGGTCCTTGGTATTCTTGGTACTTCAGGGACAGGTTTTAGTTTTGTGGACGGGTAGCTTAGTGGTTAAGATGTTGGGCTTCTGATCAGAAGGGTTCATGAGTTCCACTACTAAGATGCCACTCCTAGGCCATTAACCCTCAGCTGCTCAGTTGTATGAATGAGGTAAGTTGCTCTCGATAGGGACAACTGCCAAATGCCCTTGAGCTACCATCGAGGGAAGTGGTAGTTAAGTGGTTAAGAAATTGGACCTTCTGATTGAAAGGAGTTCAAATCCCAGCACCACCAAATTGCCATTGTTGGGCCCTTGAGCAAGGCTCTTAACCCTCTAGTGCTCATTAGGATAAAGAACATCTGCAAAATGCCATAAATATTAAGCTACAATTGCGTCATCGAGTTCACTGATAAAGCGGCAGGATTTGTTCAGTGTTTTACTACAAATTAGCGAACAAAGAAAACACAATTGGTACTTGATGTGTATCAAGGAAACACGCTTGTTTTCTTATTAGCTTCTTAAAATAATCCCATCAACAAACTGGAATGTAGCTAAACATGCCTATCAGTCTTAATGACATTCGGATGGGCTGGGTGTAAAAAGAAAGAATGGGGGGGGAAAAGGAAACGCATGTAATATGCATTTATGCTAATGTCTGAATGGGAACGATTCCTTGAATACATTTAAAGGCCAACATTTGCATCCAGAGTCATAATTAACTGTTTACAACTCGGCTCCCCTTGAGCTTACCCCGAACAGGTTTCTCTAGTCTATTGTTTTTTTTCCCCTCGCTCTTTTCTCTACACAGTAAAAGTCAGTCAAAACTTGCCTTTCCAATTAACCGTGCCACGGAAGTACGTTGTTCTGTACACACAACTTCAGACGTTCCTGTTTTTTTTCTTCCTATTCTACAAATTATTTGCACTAGAGCTGATCCGGAGAGCAGGAGTGGGGGGGGAGAAAAGTTCCTCGAGAAATGTGACAGTCACCAATCTAACCTTTTCCTCCATCTCCCTGGTGGTGACGTGGGGGTGGGGGTGAAAGATTTACCCTGATTAGTTTACAGTCTAGGCACAATCCAGCATAATAACGATCGCAGACATGAGGAAGAACGCGATCCGACGTTCTCCCTGAGCTAGGGTTTTTTTTTTGTCTCTTTCGCCTCCGCTATGACCCCGAGGCACCGAGTCACTCTATGCCTTCAAAAACCTGCAGAACCTCGGAAAAAACAAATCCCTTGCACTCCTGGAAGCATCCAGCTGTGCCATGGTACAATCACAGCACCCCCTCCGGGTGAACTCACCTCCTGGCTAATAAAGTTGTGGATTTTAAATCTTTACAACTTAATATCATATTTTTGAGTCTAACAATGTGTCTGCTTTCAACTGTGTTTTTTTTTAGGAGCAGGATAGTTGCCAAATAGACATTTTAAACCTCTAGTTAGCAATACTTGAACAGCTTTCTAGATTTTGTACCTTCAAATTCCTTTGCTGGGCTTGGCTTTTAAACAAGACCCTAAACCCTATATTAGATAACCATCTTGATGCTCTACCTATGAATGGAGTTCTTTTTAATTGGTGACCATTTGCTTCTGCTGAAGAAGTTTCTGAATAAAGGATCAACTGAAGAAACATGAGGATTTATTCGGACTGGAATTAACTGGTTTTTGGACTGGTTTTTGCATTCAAGCATCCATTTGTGGACAGCTGATAACCTCAACAATGATGGAACTGTAATAGACATTTGATGTTACCCAGATGTTGCCCATTTAAGTCTGGTTCCTCTCAAGGTTTCTTCCTCAACAGGGATGAACTTATATGGACTGAATTATAAGTGTACAAGTTCTATTTTATTTTCTATTTTATTCTGAAAAAGCTGCTTTGGGACAATGTCCAAATTTAAATGTAATCCTATGGTTGAACGTTCTACCAACAAATATGGTGGTACCCCTTAGGAAAAAAGATGGAAAGGATGGAACCCTCAACCTCATTTTTAGATGCAATCACTGGTAGCAAGCTATCTCTACATGGACCAAACTTTGTGGATGCCTGACCCTGTGTTCTTTGAACATCACATTCCATATTTAGCCTCCATTTGCCACCATACTAACCTCAACTTTTCTGAGAAGTTGTTCCACAAGATTTTGGAGTGGGTTGCTTGTGGAGATTTGGGCTCGTTTATCAACAAGGGTGTTTGAAATTCCAAGTACAGATGTAGGTGACCTACAGGAGGCCTGATGTGCAGTCAGCATTCCATTTTATCTCGAAAGGGTCACTGTAAGAGCTCTATAGCAGGCCACCCATGACTCAGAGATGCCTTGGTGCCTCCAAGTTTGTGGTATCAGTTTGGAGAATAAGTGCATATAGGCTGGAAAATTCAGGTATCCCAATACCGTTTATCTATTGAGTGTATATAAGATTTGCACCTACAAATATTTCTACGTACCAATTAAGATGCATAAAAACATGGATGTGTGTTTTGCCTCCATGCCTGCACAGTAAGGAGGTTGAAAGAAAAAAAAAGAAAACCCAGAATTATATGCCATCTCCATGCAACTCAATTTTATCTGATGATATGATTTAAAAAAAAAAAGCTTCTGGACAACAAACACCCAAAATAGCTTTACTGAAAGAAAAAAAGCCAGAATGATGAAAGAAAAATGAATTATTACTTTTTTCGATCGTGTTGCTTGTTGCTTTTTTTCTTCAACAGCTCTAAGAACATTGCTGGGACGCATGGCACGACGGACTCCATCAGCATCGGGATTTTTGAAAAGAAAATCTGCCTCGGCGATGATGCTACACGTTTTTAATGAGCACACGATCGCCCTTATGACACGACCGATCCTTGTCCCCTGGTCTTGCCTGCCCTCCCTGCCACCCACACCCCCTCATCAGAGAACCTGCGAGCTTCACCGGAGAGCAGAGTCCACAAAAGAGCGGACACGGGGCCCTGGAGGATCGTCGAGTAGAGATTCTGTAATGAGGAGTGTCGCATATGCCTCGTTCCGTGTTCTCCGATCTCATTAAGCAGCCGAAAGTACTCAACGAAGGCATTTTTCCTTAACCTTTTCCTGTATTCATCTTTAGTGAGGGGGCCAATAGTTTTGCAGCACACAACTGCGAATCTATAGTGTTTCCTCGTTCGTTTCCTGTGTGAGAAAATGCCGTTACAGAGAAACCCTGAGATCTATATGTAGTATAGGTTTTTTTTTTCCTCGGAAAGACCATCTGGATTTGCAGTTAAAGATTTTATCCATAAAGGGATTGCGAGTTTTAGAGGAACTCGTGTCACCTCCACGAGGCTGAGAAGTAAATTAATCTTCAGCATGGTAATCTTCCGGTTGTTTTGAAGGGCTTGGATTTTTATCGCAAAGCCGAGATCGATTCTTCTCGGCAGCTAAATCGCATTTGCTGTGACCCCCTAACAGATGGCGAAATGCAAGACGTTTCAAAACGTACACGTTTTTATCCGAGAAGGGAACCTGCTTATTCGGATCGACCTCTGATCCGATATAGGAAGGAGTCCCTTTCCATCTCAAGATCAGAAGAAGCTCCGGCTGAAGGCGATACCGAAAGAAATCTGGCTGATTAGACCCCCGGCATCAGCGAGCTGTTAGTTCGGGAAACCACCTTTTGTTGTTTTCCCTTGCGTTTGTTTGTTTCTCACATTCGCGCTTTTTGCCGCTTGTCATACTCAGACGGGCGACGGAACGCCAGCTTCCTCTGCTCTGTGGTGTTTCGTAATTATCCCCCCAAAAAAAAGAAAAAGAAAAAACTTCTCTTCTCCGAACCCTGCCATGCGAGAAAGTGCAGGAGCTCGGGAAAAAAAAAAAGGCTTGTTTGTTTGACTTGTTACGTTTTTTTTTTCTTTTCTTCTCTATGAAAGGATCTTCCTTTTTTGTGCATATCAAAGTGGTGCACAGAAGACAATATAGAACTTTTTTGTTTGTTTGTTTGCTGTCAGTTAGTTCCAAAAAAAAAAAAAGAAAATGGCGTCTGACAAGAAAGTTAGCAGGAAGTACAAAATAAAAGGGAAGCTCTTTTTTAGCCTATAATTTGTCATCTTTAAAATGTTGATATTAATAATAAATTTAATATTAACGATAATAATTTGATGCTCTCAAGCCCGTCTTAGTAAGACCACCGTCGTGCTTAGTAAGAAGTAAAAGGCTTTTGTGCCAAAGCCGAATGTTTGCGTAAGAAGCATGAAAATCACATTAAGCGCTTTAACAAGAGCGCCTCCGAAGCCCTGAATGGCTGAGCAGCGTGCGAATTCTTCCCACGTCTCTCGGCAGCGTGGAGCGACAGACCCGGGGTGAGCTCCGAGAGGCTTTCTCAGTGTGAATCCACAGCCAGAGCGAGGCCACTGTCTCCGAGCACACGGGAAGTCTTGCGACTGCTGCTCTCTGGCCCCATTAGTCGACGGGCACGCTAGGTGAAGCTCCGAAACTGCATTCATTATTCATGTGCGCCCAGGCAAAAGGCCCTGATAAATTCTCACTTTAAGTGACAATGAGTGACAGATCCTGGTTTTTTTTCTTTTTCTTTTCCTCTCTCTCTCGCTTCACTCGACCCCCTTCTTCACGACACGCTGGCCAAAGGTCTTGGCCAATCCTCGGCTAATGACCAGCATGATGCATGTTCGATGGAGCGGCGATCCGGCTTCCTTTGGAAGCTTCCAGCGCAAACTCCTCATTAGCTTGGACACTCAGGGTTCAAGCTGGAGGATGGAGGAGGAACGGGTGAGGGGTCGGGGGGGTGGGGGCGAGGGCTAGAGATGGCTTTGCCAGGTGACGGAGGAAACCGCAGTCGGGAGGGGGGTATTTGATAATGTGGAAAATGTGATAGCTTTCATTCATCCCAAAGATGGACAGATAGACAGGTAGATGGACAGACCACCAGCGAAGGGAATTTCCAGTCTTAGACTTTGAAATTGAAATCCAAAACTCTGTAAACTTATGTGTATTGTTTAATAATTTACGTTCAAGCATATTTATTTACGAGTATGTCATGAATTATTCAGTAACTACAGGGAAACTAATAGGGCGATTTATGCGGTGCGGAATGGAAGTCTAGGCCCGATGAATAGGGAGTTTATTGGGTTGATAATTGTCTCTATATTATTATTAATAATAATCATATTATTGCAATGTAACTACTAATATTTTGCTCAATTTGCTTTTGTTATTGGCTGAAGCCTTACAACCATCTACGCACCATTCAAATACTGGCGCCCCCCCGAACCCCTTTACTTTAATCCTGCAAACACTGCAATGAATAACAGCAAAGCCATTCCCGTTTTCCTGGGTTTACACCTCATGCAGTATCGTCCCAAAACCCGCGAAACCCCTAACCGTTCGATCCTGCTTCCACCTCGCAGCAGGGAAAGGCAAGGAGCTGCCAGGCCGCGAGACAGCCGTCCCACCGTCACATCTGTGAGCCGAACACGACTGCAAGAAATGTGTGCTACATCGAGGACACCCGGTGTGTGGCCGCCTTTCAGATCCGAGTCCCTCAGGGGGATGGGGTGCACCAGGAATCCTTGTTTTTCTTAGGAAAACATATCATACATCTCCTCATCATATGTGCGCTCTGAAAATACCTGGAGATATCTCCATGAGTGATCACTGGTGTTAATAGGACGTTATTAAAAACCGTGCCTCATGCCTAGGCGCCTCCAATCGGTCCATGTGCGATATGGCCGGCATATTGTGATTCTACAACTACACGTCCAGCACGAGTGTGAGCGACGACTCGCAATATGTTGAAGCAATCTGCTAAACCTGTGATGTGTCGGCTGTAAACACGGGCCTGCATTAATTCGAGCAAACGCCATCCTTTTCTTGGGATCACGCCAAAGCCCGCGCTTTTCCCGACACCCACGGTCGAGCCTGAGAAATTGCTCTGAATGTTCGAGGTGTGCACACGGGGCCCTCATTTGAATATTTTGCATTATAAAGGACAATATGCCGAGTAACGAAGAATAAATCCGAGCGGGTTTCTTCGCTGAGGGCTTACAATGATTCATCGCTCGTGGAGATATCCTTCCATACACGCATTGTGGAAGGAAAATATTGTATCTCGGATATTAGAACTGCTGCAAAATGATGACCACAACGTCGTACCGAACATCTGCAACAACGCGAGATGTATTTCCATGGCCATTATAAAGGGCACGCATATCCATCCAGTAAATGTGCAGAGGGAAAAAAAAAGGCCATAGATCCTCATTAGGCTGCCGAGTCTCCATGCTCGACATCACGGGGCTCTTTTCCGCGAAATCCCTGAGGACGTTCGCGGGAGCTTACTTACTGTAGCCCCACTGAACAATAGCAACCTTCTGCTTTAAATGGCTCCGTTTGTCTGTCGTGGGTAGAAGGCAGCCCAGGCTGAGACGTTGCCTCAAATCTATAACAGCACCCATTTTTCGGCACGTCGGATGCAGACGTGGACGAGGTGTAGGCGCCCGAGTGGCCTTACGGAGCCAAGGAGTATTCATGTTACTTTCAGAATCAGGTGTAAGACTCGGTTGTTGTGGCTTGAATGCATAGCTAGAAAAAAAGATATCAAATATACAAGATGTATGAAATATTTGTCATAAGCAGGCCCATCAGAAGAAAGAAGTAAAGGAATAAAAACCCCGTCGTGATGGACACCTGTCTCTGAGGTTTTCGGTGTACGTCGAGCAAATTTCGAGTCGTAACCCTGAGCTTTGGGAGCATTATTAAAATGAGATCTCAAAATCAAAGCGCATGCCTCATGATGGCCGGGCGGCCTCGTATTCCTCGCTCGTTATGTACGTGTCTCGTCCATTGTTTCTCCTCCGCCTCTGTAGAGTTATTGACAGCCGGACACCTGGCGACGGTCAGGTCCGTTCAAGAGGTATACTCTCTACGAGCACCACATGAAGCAGACCTGGTCTGGTTGCTGTCAAACGAAAAGCTTGCATAGCTGTATCCCTTGATGTGGAATTTTAATTGCAAGCTGTAGTTTTTTTTGTCACACCATACCGAGGATGTATTTCAAAGCAATAAGCTTTTGAACAGGTGTCCTTGGTTGCCAGGTTCTGGCACACCACTATAGTGCTTAATCCACCCCCCCGCACACATTTTGTCCACCTCATTCTTCTAGAACACAATGACGTTCGTTTGCCACCGGTGCGGAAGCCAGCGTCATAGCAACCTCCTGGGCCGACGAAGCGGAATGCATGTCTATGAAATCCAAAGGTTGTATCATCTCGAGTTATATAAACAATTCCACCATGCTACACACAATGGCTAATTGTTTTGCTAACGATCACGTCCATCATCCGTCCTCGTGAGGCGTGCATGCACGAATTTCATCCTGTTTTTGCCTTATGTTATAGCTATAGATACCAACTTACAGCCAGAGGTCTACGAGGGCACACAAGTAGGGTGTGTTTATAAAGCTGTCCATTTTAGATTCTCTTTCTTTATCTTTGTCTTTTGGGGTGCTCGTGTAGTGTGTGTACATACATTACTCAGGTATTTCACCAATTCACCAATACAAATCCCCCCTCACAAGAGTAATGCAACAAAGGGGGGGCGGGGGGGGGGAAGAAAGCTAAATGGTTGGAGTGTGAGAGTGTAGAAATGGTTGCAGACTGCCATCTTGTGGTGAAGAGTATCATTGTCCTGAACACACATTTGAATTTGGCGTCTTAACAATTTCCTGAGCAAAGCTAAATGAGAGTTTAAATGGCGTTGAAGCATTTCCACAAGCACAATACAAGAAAAGCACATTTCCAAAGTTCTAAGAGCCATTTTGATGCTTCAGGTTTAGTGGTCTGGACTATAGAGGTAATATAGTATTTGAATGCGCTAATAGACGATGTTTGGGAATTCCCACGTGGAAGAAAGAAAACGGAAAAGGAACAGTGACGACGACGGCGCGTTACAAATGGAAATGGTGCGCAACCCAAAACCGATACAATGCTCGTTCCATGTTCTAGACTCGCGCTCTAGATTCGGG
>JBCEWE010000105.1:1057456-1072456 GCA_039877035.1 Silurus lanzhouensis | reverse complement strand
AAAATCCACCAGCTTCAAAACAGGATTGCATTCAGTGCCTTCGTGACACACCAGAGAATCGGTACAAAACACAGACATTGAGCTGAACAGGGCAAAATTAAACTAAATCAAAAGAACAGGAAATGTAGACCACATATTTAAGTCAATTGAAAGAAAAAAAAAACGTGGCTGTCACATGACACGCTATAACATTAGCCACATTCTGTCATATGACTCCAAGGGTATATAATAGTCGTCAAGCCTGATCAGATGGTCTCGAATAAAAATTTCACTTTCGTCATATAAATATGTACATTCGTGTAAACTCGACAGGATGTGTGTGAGTGTGTGTGTGTGTGTGTGTGTGTGCGTGAGAGAGAAAAAAGCGATGCATTGCTGCTCATAAATGCAACACCTGCACACCCTTAAGAGGAACTCGCATCTACAAAGCGGCTCTGTGTCTACTCTCGTGTCGCTTGTTTCTCCTCATCGCGGCGCTCTAAAGATGTCTGCGATCACTGCCTGCAAGCCCTTTCTTTCTTTTTTTTTTTTTTTTTTTGCATAATGAAACCAGTTTGTTGAAGCAAGGATGGCAGCAAGGCCTACACGTTTTCTCAGCGTGGGCTGAGCTAAAGGAGCTTCTGACACACACCTACGGATCTGATTGGCTCCAAAAGCAACATATTATGACTCACGGTTGCTTTCTGTCTTCCAACAGAACGGGGAGTTTTAATGACATCTCGTCGATCTGTGTTTTCTACGCGGAATTTTTGCGTCAGCTTCAGTAACGTTTCGACTCGATCTAGGACTTAGAATCAGGCCGAAAATTCACGTCGATCTTTTTTTTTCGAAAAAGGACAACGTGGAACATAAAGGCTTTCTCTTTCAGTTTTAGAGAACCCTGAACTTAAAAAGAGAAGAAAAAAAAAAGCATTTATATAAGTATATGGGTTCCTTTTTTGAATTTGGTTCCTCTCCAGGTTTCTTCTTTGTATCACCTCAGGAAGTTTCTGATCCCCCACACCACAGTCTTACGCATTAGAGACAAACTCAAAGAGACACATTTTTGAAAAATGAAAACGTATGTTCTTGATCAATATTTCTATAAAGCCACGTTGCGAATGATTTGAATCATAGTAACGTTTTTCCAAAGTTTCGAATGTGGTGGTGGAGATTTGGGATCCATTAGGTACAAGACCATTAGTGAGATCAGGTACTGATGTTCAGTCAGTGGTCTGGTATTCAATGGGGGTTGAGGAGGTCAGGGACCTGTGCAGGACAATCTTCCACTCCATGCTTAACACCAACAGACATGTCTTCATTCTATGAGTTCTATGAGGACGTTATGCTGGAACAGAGATTTTGGTGAACAACCACCTACATTTTGGCCATCTTGAGTACCATCAAGTCCAAATACCCTGTTTCCTGCGGTGCTGCTGTGTCAAAGCAGTATGTTTTGTTTATGTGCGGTTTGTTTTTCAGGCGAGAATTTGTTAAAATGGCATTGGAAAAAGTTCAGGAACAACATGCGATGTTCTTTGTTGTACTTTAGATACTTTAGATGTAAAACACTAGTCCGTGCTCAGGTCATGCTTCTTCTACTAGCTTAATACTAATAGTATTGGTAGCTTAATAATATATTACAGTCATCAATTCCACTTCATATTTGGTGTCTTTAATGACTATGTAACTTTCTTTGGGCTTCTCCCGTTAGGGGTCGCCACAGCAGACCATCCGCATGTTTAATTTGGCACATGTTTTTACGCTAGATGCCCTTCCTAACGCAACCCTCCCCATTTATCCGGGTTTGGGACCGCCACTATGAGTGGCTGGGGTTGATTTCCTGACCGGAGATCGAACCCGGGCCGCAGCGGTGAGAGCGCCGCATCCTAACCACTAGACCACCAGGGGACCTTCTTTAATGACTATGTGCATATGTTAAAAAACAAAACAAAACAAAAAAGACCCCGTTGGGTACAATGATACATATTGTGTTCATATACTTGATGCCACTGAGGTGTGAGACGGGTGTGAGCACAGATTTCATAGTATGAGTAGGTTTAAGGGGGTCTGGTTAGTTGCGTAATTTCAGATGTAATGAATTGTGCAAGTTCTCCCACATCATAGGTACACTTCAACTATGAGAGACAAAATAAGAAAAAAAAAAAAGGGAAAAAAAAAACACATTGATTTTTTAAGAATTCATTTGCAAATTATGGTGAAAAATAAGTATTTGGAAATAAAAATTTCTGGCTCTCACAGACCTGTAACTTCTTCTTTGAGAGACTCCTCTGTCCTCCACTTGTTACCTGTATTAATGGCACCTGTTTGAACTCGTTATCAGTATAAAAGACACCTGTCCACAACCTTAAACAATTGGTGGCTAAATACTTTTTTTTGCGATACATGAGCACCCTGCTGTCTATGGTTTGACATTCAGGCTTCTTTTAATTCAGCTTTCAAGTACACAAAATCATTTCCCTCATCCTTGAATAGAACATGACCGACTTTATTACTAGTCATTTATGAGTTATGTCAGCGTGTTATGTCACACAAAGTGTCATGGAGGCATGGACATGGTCCACCAGTTGACATTGTCCCAAAGCTTTAACTCATAAATTATCTAATTGAGTTTGTCCCTAATGAGCAGGCCAGTGTTGATGCTGGTGGGGGTGCTGAGACGATACGAGGAAACCTTGCGAAAAACCAGATTCAAAAGGGAACACGTCTTCGATCTGAGTGACATTGTTTTAATTACATCCAAGTTATCAGTTGTTGACTGATTCACTGAGTGCAAAACCGTTCATGCTGATTGCAATTTTACGCCATTAGCCATCGCCATTAGCCATCAACAAGCCCTGCTTGACCTCTGCCAGACAATAAGCTCCTCCTGGCTTTCTTCATCTCAGCTGTGTCTCTGTACTGTCTTTCAAATGCACACTCATCTGACTAGAGTAAGTGTTATACAGAAAAAAACAACAACAACAACAAGATCTTCGCACGCAACGTCTTTGCAGCGCCTTCTTCAGTATGTGGACTTCAAGCCTGATGGTGTTTGCAGAGAAGAGAATGTGGTGTTTCTGAGTCCAGCATATCTCGATTCAAATATGTCATCGTGTGAAACAGCGAGCTGCGTTCAGGCAGCATGACTAAATCAAGCGGAATGTTGAAACAGATGTATGAATAGCGGCAATTTATTAACACAGGATGGTGTAAATGACAGCAAAGCACACACTAATAACATACAAAAGAAAAAGTGTTATTTTAAGTGTATCAAATGTTTTTGTATTTACATTAATGGAATAAATGGAGTGGCAGCGATTCAAACTCATGACCTTCGGATCCAAAGTCCAATTCCTTAACCATTAAGCTACTATTGTATTTTGTATTGTATTGTATGGTATTGTATGGTTATGAAATTGTATGGTATTGTATTTTTTTGTATTGAATGGTAATGTTTTGTATTGTATTGTGTTGTATGAATTTGTATGAAATTGTATTATAGGGTAATGTGTGAAATTGTATTGTATTGTATTGTGTTGTATTGTATTGTATGAATTTGTATGAAATTGTATTATATGGATTTGTGTGAAATTGTATTATTTTGTGTTGTATTGTATTGTGTTGTATTGTATAAATTTGTATGAAATTGTATTATATGGTATTGTGTAAATTGTATTGTATTGTATGGTTATGAAATTGTATGGTATTGTATTGTATTGTATTGTATTGTATGGTTATGAAATTGTATGGTATTGTATTGTATGGTGTGTTGTGGTGTTGTATATTACAGTATGGTATGATGTGGTTTTGTATTGTATAGTATGGTGTAGTATGGTTTGGTATCTTTTATTGTTTTGTCATTTATTGTGTTCTATTTTGTCAGGTCACTGGATTTGAACTCAAATTTCCACCAGGCAACACCGCCGTCAAACATGGCTGCCCTTGACTCCAATTCCCAGAACACACCCACACACACACCCACACACACACACACACAAACACATTTTCCCACTCTTGTGCTCCTGCTCACTGATTAAGCACAGGTGTGTCCTATTACATGCACCAACACACACACACACACACACACACACACACACACACACTATATAAATAGCTTCAATCAGGAAAACAGTACCAAGTAATATGTTTACTGACTCTTGACTATTTCCAAGCTGTAAAACTTTACTTGATTCTTTGTTGCCAAACTGTTTGTTCAGGTTGATATGTGAAAAGTCCATTTATTATTATATGTTTATTTCTTTTTTAAAGCTAAGACAAAATGGGAAGTTTTTTTCGATTGAACCGTTCGGTTTCTTCATAGAACTCATGATGACATTAATCCAGTACCGCCATGTTTTTAAGTGAGTTTTGAGTTTTTTGTTTGCAATTGTTTTTTTTTTTTGAGTCATCAAACTCTGTTAAGCCAAAACTCAAAACTTTTTTTTTTTTATCTGACCACAAAGCCATGATGCCATTTATAGTTCTGATGACACTTGTTCTCAGTACTGTGCGATGTGCTGTCAGGAAGGGCGTCTTTACTTGGCAGCACAAATCTTCATTACGCATACAAACAAAGCATATAAAAGAGACAAAAGCGAGTAATTGAGTTCAGATCGTTCATTTTTTTTTTTTAAAGCTGCTCTATGTTAATATTTGGATTCATTTTAAACTGCGAGCTACTTCATGAAACATTTTGCAGTGTGAATCTGTCATGAGAACTAAGTGGTAAACGTTCATGGCTGCGTTTCAAACCACATTCTATGAACTAATAATTGTGTTGATACTGCTGGTGTGCTGATGTACTACTTACATAGAGAGCAAGAATTAGTACTGCAAAAAAAATTGGGGGTCCCATTATTGTATCGTATGGAATATCCTCACTGTCACACCTATATATCCTGGTTGAACGTCCCATTCCCGATTTATTCCCATTTATTCTCTTTCTTTAATATGCCACACTTCCGCAAAGTCTTTCCACTAGATTTTGGACTGCGTCTCGGCGGTATTTGGAATCGCTGACCTATAAGAGTGAGATAAGCTACGGATGTTGAAAAGATGACGAGATCTGATTGTCCGTGTTCCAGTTGTTCAATGTAGGACAGTTTGAGTTCTCCCAGGCTTAACACACCAAACCAAGAACCGGGTCTAGAGTGCAGATAAATCTGGTCATACAGTGTGCCATAATTGTAATCATGTCTACAACCAGAGTTCAACAGGTTTTAAAAAAGTTGGGACATGGCGATGTTTACTGTGCAGCATCAAGTCTTCTATCTGAGTAGATTTGTCGCTAAAGTTTTGGAAGAGGAATGTTGTCTTATATGAGTCTGATACAATATTCCATCAGCTCAACAGTTCTGGGTATCCTTTGTTGTATTATTCGTTTAATGATGCACCAAATGTTTTCGAATGGTTAAAGGTATAGACTGCAGGTCAGTTCATCCCCCAGACTCTTCAACTATGAAGTCATGCTGTTGTTATAGATGCAGTATGCAGTTAGCACTGTCTTTCTCAATTATGCATGTCCTTCTCTAAAAAAAGACGTTTTCTGGGTGGAAGCGTTTGTTGCTCTTAAACCTGTATAAATATATACGGTTCACCATTGATGGAGCCTTTCCAAACTGGCCATTCCACAGACACTAATGCACTCCAATACAATCAGAGATGCGGCTTTGATGCGGCCAGATGGCCCCTCTCCTCTTTAGTCTGGAGGACGTGGTGTCCATGGTTTCCGAAAAGGAATGAAATTTCCATTCGTCTGACCACAGAACAGTTTTTCCACTTTGCCCAGAGCCCTTGGCCCTAATGGATGGCAGCGCTTCTTGATCATGTTCACGATGAGATTTAACATTACAGAATCATTGGCTTTTATTGGCACCCGATATAGATTTTTGCCCTTGTTCCTCGTGCAGAGAGATTTCTTCAGATTCTTTGAAACTTTTAATGATATGATGTGCTGTAAATGATGAGAGATTCAACCTTTTTGCATGTTTAATGTTGAGAGGAACCTACTTTTGAAATGATTCCACAATTTGTAGGCACAGTATTTCACAGATTGATGAAGCTCTGCCCATCTTTACTTCTCAGAGACTCTGCCTCTCTTAGATACACTATTTATACCCAATTATCTCACTGACCTGTTGTCAATTAACCTCATTAGTTGCTAAGTGTTTCTCCAACTGTTTACTTCGAATAACACCAGACTTTCCAGACTTTTGTAGCCCCGTCCCGAAGTTTTTAAGACGTGTTGCATTGATCAAATTCAAAATGACTTTATTTTTATCATTAAAATGGTACATTTACTCAGATATGTTGTCTATGTTCTATTGTAAATAATATATGGGTGTATGAGATCTGCAAATCATTGCATTCTGTATTTATTGACATAGCGTCCCAAATGGGATTGTAGAAACCATTGGATGATGGATGGATGGATGGATGGATGGATGGATGAATGGACAGACAGACAAACAGACAATAGAAAATACAATCTCTTTTCATCATTCATTTATCTTTCGCCCTCTATCAACACTACAGGATTTCAAATTCAGACCTTTTGTTTTTAAGCATTATACCCAAATCTCTCAAAAACATTATCTAGTCCCCCGTAATGCTCAGATGCTGCAAGATACCACTTCCTCACTTGTTTTCTTTTTCTTTCTTTCTCTCTGCCTCTGTCTCCTCTCATTTTTTTTTGGTTTCCCGCCTTGTTTGAGGAAGTTGCAAAAAGAGACAGATTCACATGCAAGCTCAAAACTACAGTAACTTCTTTGCAGTCAAGAATTGGAGAATTTCCCCTGTGAAAAACGGTAGCTCCTATTCACGAAGTGTGCCGGTCACAATAGCGTTTTTTATTTATTTGTAATTTTTTTTAATGATTGTGATTTACAGATGTCTCAGCTCCAGCAGTTATTCAAAGCAAAATGACAATGTATGACCTCATTGCTTTATTGGGGCGCCAGGTTGCGACACGGTTCCTGTTCTTTTTTTCATTGGCAGCCGTTTCTCATGCCTGATATGGCACTTGCAAAAATCTGCCGTGATTAATAAGTAATTGTGTGAGTGTCTCAATCAAAAATGTGCTTTTCGGCATACAGGCGAAAAAAATAATTTAAAAAAGGAAATGCGCACAGAATAAAACACAGCAGGTCACGCCATTACAGAAAAAAAAAATTATATATATAATAAAATGGTATATTAGATATATGCACTATGCGTGTGCTCTGACGTGGCCTGGTGTTGAGCAGTTCCCGGTAAAAGCATGCCCTGAAATATCTCAATCCTCTTCGAATGGACTCGAATCGGCACTACAGCAACAAGCGATTTGCATTTTGTTCATTTTTAATGAAAGGCCAACACTTTTTGCATGCTTATATTAATAGTGAAACAACTTACTTCCTGTTTTATCATAAATGAATTCAGCTATACGGTTCTTTACTTCCTGCTCCGTTTATAGTAGTTCTGGGGAGCGTTAAAGTTCTTTACAATTAAAATAAATATTAAATAAATGCCCCCTCATTGGATCAGTAAGTGTTTTTAAATTCGTTCATGTGGTGTGTCTGCCATACAAGTCAATATTAGGATAATAGATATTGAGAATATATATGAACTGGACAGTGAATGAATGGAAGAAAGTTCTATGGGACACATTGGACATTTTTGTCTCTAATTAAAAATTTTGTGTAAGATGGAAACAGGAGAAAAGATGGTAGCAAACTGCCTCAGCCACACCGGTAAACATGGAGGTGGAAGGCTAATGAATTGGGACAAGGGAAGATTGGAGACCTATTCGGGGTGGAAGGAATACTGAACCAACATGGCTACCGTTCCTTACTTCAACACCATGCCATTCCGTCTCTACAGCAGCTCATAGAAACCGCCAAGACAACGACCCAAACTGTACACCCGAGATCTGTAAGCGCTATTTAGAGAGCAATAAATGGACTGGAGTGTTATCGTATCATGAAATGACCGACCCAGTCACCGCAACTAAATCCTATTTAACTGCTCTGGGATGAACTGGATTGCAGGGTCAGAAATTCAATTTAAGTGAAGAGCTTCTTTAGCAAATTTCTCAAAATCTATCTATCTATCTATCTATCTATCTATCTATCTATCTATCTATCTATCTATCTATCTATCTGTCTGTCTGTCTGTCTGTCTGTCTGTCTGTCTGTCTGTCTGTCTGTGTCTATATTTATAAAATGTGTCCATTCCTCAGAAGGCAATAACTTTATCTCTATAAATGATCTTTTTGACTCGACTAGCATTTATGCGGTGAGTCTTCAATGACCCACCTGTAACTACCTGATGATGTTAACCCCCTCCTTGTCTGAATGACACAGTAGGTTTTCTCGATGCTAATTTCTCGATGCTAATGATGTACAAACGTACAGCCTCCAGGCAGTGTTTGATAGCCTCACATTACAAAGATTGCATCATTCTGATATTCTAAGTGATAAAACAATCTAGCCGGGCATTTGTATTGAGCTAGCCTTCGCTAACATTAGACAAGTTTTATGCTAGCTCTATAACATCTGTAACAAAAAAAAAAATCCAAATGTGGATATCATGCTCAATTTGTTCAGAGAATTACTGTATTTCCATCAAACACTGTTGTATGCTGTATGTTTTACACACTGGTGTACATGTCCACCGGTTCTCAGGCTGCTTCTTCACTCATACATTCACATTTATGCTCTTATCCAGAGCAACTTAACACTGTTTCTGGACTGTGGAACGTGAATACCCTCGTCAGTATTATGTAAAGCACAAACCCAAAGTCCTCACAGAGTCGTTACTTGTCTTCGACAAACGAGGCAGAAGTGCAAAGCGAGAGAGAGATTGTGGCGTAGCTGAAAATACAACTTCCTGTTAAACGCCCAAGTGCATCGCTGAAGGTGAGAGTGTTCCTGACATCGCTCGGTCTGTCAAGCCTAAAGCAAGCTTGAGAACGCCCGGGAGCATAAAACGCACAGGAAACTGTGAGCGACTGATTAGAAAACGTAAGTAAAAAAATTAAAATAAAAATTAATTTTTTTTTTTAATAAAAGCAAAAAATTTGAATGGGTTCTTGGATTTTTTTTTAATGTGGTGTCTGTGTTCCTAACAGGACTTATGGTGTCTTAGACGAGAGGCCTTTTACACCCAAGTATGGCAAAGTACCGTGGACCAAGGTTTTTACTTCTGGTCCTGGCAGGATTACTGTTATGTGAGTTGAAAACTTTTCTATATTTATTCTTACTCGGGGAAGCTGTCCGGAGGCTAAATTGTGGCAAAATCTTTTGCTATATGAATCTTTTTCGACATTGTGTTCTTTAGCTAAATATATTGCTTTACACTGAATGATCGGAATTTTCTCAAGCTTGCTTGTGTAATTTTGGTTATGGCATGCCATCTGACTGAGCTTCATTTTTTATTATGGCTGTAAACAATCGGTTTCTGAAAATAGGAACTGAAATAATTTCTTGAGAATAAGATTAGGATTAAATGAGGTTTTTATTCTTTTCAATGAAAAGTCCTTTGAACTGGAGAATTTAATATCTAGGTAATGAGACTTAAAAGTGATGAATAGCGTTAAAATGAGACGATTCATCCGTAGAGGGTTGATGATATCGGATGCTTTCATGATGCTGTGCTTTGTGCTTCGTTCGTGTACCTCGATCTGGAACAACCGAAAACATTTTGGGCTTGAAGTTTAGCGTTCGGTGATGATTTTGCGTTTGTGTGTATCTCAGATCTGTGTTTGTCACTGGGAACTGACAAGTGTGTGTATTGGGTGTGTCCACTCTGAATCGAAATTAGGCTTAAAGGCCGCTTGAATTGATTGAACTTCGTGTAACTTGGCTCTGGGTTCAGGACCCGATTGTGCTCTTTCCTATAAATCGTCCATCTATAAGTATTTACTCTTGGATTCGGATACATTTACAGTCGTGAGCGTGTCCTGGTCTAGTCCGACGCCCAGCTTCCTTTTGGGTGCAAGTTGTTTTTATTTCACAGCAGTGTCCGCTTATGAAATGCGGCCTCTCTCTTTCTCGCCAGGCCTCACGCCACTTCCTTATTCTCACTTGAGATGCTGAAAGAGCACACGCTTGGTAGTTGACTGTGCTAAAAAAAAATACTTCTGTAAAATAAAAATGACGTGTATATGTTTTTAACCCTTCATGCCATTGGTTTTGTGAGGTTTGGAGGCAATATATGAACGGGTGGAACTGTGGATTAATGGTGTTCAGGAAGTGGAAAGTCATGTGCTCCTATGCCACACTGTCCACCAGAGCTGAACAGTGTATCATGTGTGTAAGCCTGATAAAGCTCAGTGTATGTACAATATATACACTGAGCTTATCAAGTATATATATATATATATATATATATATATATACTTAGTGTAAATATACATAGTGTTTGCAATGTACATACACTTATATATTTATATATACGTTTATAATCAGTTTTTTTAATTTAATGTTTTCGAATATTTTACTTAACGCACAATATTACGGAATTCGAATTTTCTAACTTCCAATTTTATTTCCAGATTCAAATAATCTAAATAAAGAGGGATGAACAAATGTTAATGAACAGATAGCCCAATCAACCGCGATTCAGCTGCGCTTTAGCTAGCTGTAAATTGACCCGATTCAAGCTTCTACGTTCAAACCACCTTTATCCTACGTCATCCAGCACGTTGTTCCATCCAGTTATTGGATCCAAATCAGATATTGTACTTTGTCTCAGGTTGAACTGGAAAGGATGCTTTGTACATAATGTACATAATTTGTACAAAATTACACATTTATCATAGTGTAATAATATTAATATTAATAATAATAATAATAATGAAAGTGTACCACATGCTATGAACATGATAGCATGATAAATGATCAAAAACAAAAGAATAGATTTTAAAGTTATACATTTAGAAAGGAAGAAGTCCTTAAGAACGTAATTCATAATTACATTTTTAATAATGAATTTATTTTACTGTATTTGCAGCCTGGAAAAATGCTAATCTTAAAGATAGTTCAAATTAATCTAAGAGTTATTATAAATGATTATAATTTTTGTCTGATAAATATTATAGGTGTAGTGTAACCTGGAGATCAGTGTTGTTAAAATTATTATTATTGTTATGGTTAACTCTCATTTTATCACTCGCTTAATTGCGGATGAATAAACTAAAATTGCAACATTAATCTAAATTCTAAACACACTACAAAATTCTAGGACAACATTTTCTAAACAGTAGCTATGTTCTAGAATTTTTTTTTTTCAAGAAATTACACACGAATGCTGTGTTTTGTAGCTTGTTAATGATATTTTTGCAGAATTTTGCAAATGATAACAATCAGACACACCCCACAACGCTCCATTAATGTTTTTTCATCATTGGACGATACATGAATGCAAAATCAAATCAAATCAAATATTCGCATTGCACAGGTTCGGGAATGCTCTCGGAACAGCTACGCTTTCGCAAAAACGCCTGAACTCCTAACCTTTATGTTCGCTCGATACTACAATCGTCACGTTCTTTCCAGCTAAACCTTGACGATGAAGATTCTCACGACTTTTTTTTTTTTTTTTTTAAACACCACAGAATGTTTCATCACCTTTTGTTGGGTATTGTGTTGCTTTTGCGCATTGTTAAGTAGGGAATCTTTTCCAACGAGCTGCTACGTTCGGCGTACGGCATCGCTGTTAACGCGAATTATTATATGTTATTCGGAGCAAGTTTCAGAAATGATAATGTTCCATTAGGTGGGTGGAACGCAAAAAAAAAAAAAAAAAAAAAAAAAAAAAAAAGCATGTTGGCTGTGTAAGTGTGTGAGTGCAGTTTAAGCTGTGAACTAAGTTGAGCAAAGCCACATCCGGAAAAGAAGGAGAAAAAAAAAAAAAGACTGTCAAATAGCACTTTTGCAAATCTTAGTTCTGCTTTATTAGTCCTGTACACTACACTACAGGGCCTACATACACTATACACACTATAAATATACTTTATACACTATATACACTTCATTAATAAAGTGTGGGTTTGATTGATGACATCATACTTTGTATATCCTTATATGACATTTATAATTTTCTTTTTTATTACTTTTACAATTAGTAGAAGAAATAATTTTTTTTTAAATTTCCTATCATTTTGCTGTAAAAAAAAAAAACCCCACACACACACACACACACACACACACACACACACACACACACACACACACACACACACACACACACAAACATAGCCAAGCCTATAAATGCATGCAGCAGAACAAAAGAAAAGAAAGCAAAGTGTTCTCGGTTCTCGGCTGAGGAAAGAGGGGGGGTAGGGTTTTAAAGCACACAGGAAACACTGTGGTTAAAAAGAAAAAAAAAAAAAACTGAAATAGCTTTTGTGCGATCTGTGTTGCTATAACAACTTGGCGGTGCTATACAAAAGTCCCTGTCAATGATGCTCCCCCGTTTGATCGTTTGTAAGAACCGGATTGGAATATGGTCATGTATACAATAGATGTATATAGAACACACACACACACAAAAATCCCACACACCTTTATTTTCCTGGTAAAACCCTAACTGTATCATTTCTGCTCTACAACCCGGTTTGTGTTCTAAACGATTCTGTGTGACGAGAAACAAAAAACGTCACAACTTCAAACTTGAAATGTTCTGGTATATGTAACGATGTGCAATACTTTTGTCCACAGCATTTGCATATGGAAAAACGAATGAATCCGTTCCCACTTCATCTTCAGACAAACCTGCAACCACCCCAACACCTATCAATCCCAATCCCAATCCCACTTCCAATCAAGGTAACGCAGGTTATCATCAACATCACCACCACCATCCTCACCATCACACCTTCATCGATCTTGCATTCACTAAAACCACAAAATCTTGCAAACTCTCACCTTCATTCAACATCCCACCTGCAATCTCCATCTGATCACCTCCATGTGATTTCTTAAATCTGTCCACATGGTATGAGCTGCCCATCAGTCAGATTTCACAGCTACGATGGCCGTGGCATCGTCAAGAAGTGTCACGATTTTAAAGTCTCGTTCGCTACTTTTTTTGTATGAAATGTGAAATTGTGAACCTTTGATCAATTTGAGTTTTTCTGTGGAAAAAAAAAAAAAAAAAATATATATATATATATATATATATATATATAGAATCACATAAATTGGTGTTTTTTAAATACGCTCTTTATCCATAAATTCTTTTTACACATACCCTTAAATTACTAATTTACAGTTTTTCTCATTTGCTTTGGAGCAAAAAGGCTGAACCTTTCTCCAAATCCTTAGTTCGTCTCTCAAAAGCATTTTGAGATTGCCATCAGAATGACAAGTTCCTGTCATTGTTCACAAACAAGATGGTTGAAATGTATAGGCGTGTTGTCAATATGACGGCGCGTATTTTCTGGTGTAAACTACGGTTTGAATTACAACGAGTGAAAAAAGCACAGGGTTAAATTTCTTCTGTACGGCATCTATAAATTTTAGCAGAACAAATGTATTTATTCGATTGCGTATTTGTTTCATATCGATTGCAAGAGACCGGATTCACACTTTGACTCTACTGTAATAGTGTCCGTTCATTTCTTGGTTGTTCATCCATTTTTTAGAATTTTTTCGCTTTGTTGCCAATTGAGGGTTCACAAGATTCACCTTTGACCTCTTTTAGAGAACTAGTCGAATACTGGTTGAACTGAGGCCGTAAACGCGCCTTAATTAGTGGCATTTAAGATTCATCGATGCACTGATGCCGAGATGTTTTAGGAGATTAGACTTTCAAGGTGAAACTAGTATAATATATTTAGATCAACATGACATAAACAACTGATACAGCAGACAATTGAACACAATTGATTAAATGAATGTACGAATGCATTCGCGATTTGTTCAGAGCAACGAGAGCTGCTTTTATGATGTGCACAAGTCACTACGTAATGTGGAGGTTGAACAAGTCGTTTTTGAGAATTTCGTTTCTGATCTGAGAAACGCTCCGAAGCAACTAAGGAAAAACTGTAATAAATTCCTATTTACACATATCATATTTACATATGTACACATTGGAATTTGTATTTTGTATGAATCCTAATTGAACACATTGTAAAGTAATAATTAATCAATAATAAAAATACAAATAAATAACTGTTTAAGCATCAAAACATCAATGGATTTTATAAACAGAGAGACAGACAGACAGACAGACAGACAGACAGACAGACAGACAGTTTAGCAATAATCAGGTCTAAAATATGTAATAGTATTTTGAACCTGTAAAATTCACACAGTTTGGAAATGCTGTACGATGCTGTATAATTTAGATAATTTGACAAATGTTTTTGTGAGGAATTAATTCAGTTCAAATGCCTTGTTAAAATGAGTTTGATTTTCAATTGGCTGTATTATTCCATATATCTTAAAGTCAATTTTCTTGCACAGAGAAGGTTTTTGTATGTTCAGCTTGCTGGCTTGCAATTTCTAATATTATGTGCTTTTCTGAACACAGGCAACGAATATAGCAATGGAGATACAGCAAAAAATGGTAATATTCTCTCTCTTGAATGTTCCATTCCATTCACATTAAATGTAAAACAATACAGCAGATATTTCTTTTTTCCCTTGAACACCCACCTCATCGTTCATTTCTTTGTATTTACACAATTTTTATACTCATTACAAAACTAACAAAAAGGTCATGTGGTGTGGTTGCGTGAGCAGCTAGTCTATGTTTTAAACATCATCATCATCATCATCCTAAAATGTGTGATTTTTTCAGCCTGAAAGCATGGTGGTGGCAGCATCATGTTTTGAGGTTGCCAAGTGACCGAAGTACTTAAATAGCCTCAGTTACAGTATCTGCTTGACAGCTAGAAGTTAAAATAGAAAAAACAAAAACCTAAATCCAACTCGAGCAATCTGCACATAAGAGACACCCTTACAAGTTTTTGGAGCTTGTAAGAAAATTTTGAAAAATATCGTCAAGTCAAAGTCTTTCAAATGGGGGTAA
>JBCEWE010000105.1:892456-1049956 GCA_039877035.1 Silurus lanzhouensis | reverse complement strand
CACACACACACACAATCATTGTTCCTTTGTACTGTAGTGTAAAGTAGGAATGGAGTTGAGTGATAAGTGTTTATAGTGTGACTATAAGAACATAGAAATATTTGGTATATGCTGTATTACCTACATGTTCACTCACTCATGTAATCTGTTTGTTCAATTAAAGGCAATGACACAACAGGCTCACCCACAAGCACCTCCCAACAATCAGATCAGGTACAATTAAAAAAAGATAGGATATATATATTTTGTTGGGAATAATAATAATAAAGTTAAGTGATAAGTCTTAGTATTGGTTTCCATTCAACCTAACCATCAAGTGTAATACGTTACAGCAGATATTTCTCCTTTTTGTTTTAACACCACCTAATCTTGCATTTTTTAAATATATTTTACAAAACTAACAAAAAAGTCATGTTTTCTGGTTGTGTGAGCAGCCAGTGTACATGATTTTTTCCCACCTCCCATTCTAAAATGTGTAATTGAGACGTTGAAGCATGGTGGTGGCTGCATCATGCTTTGAGGCTGCCAAGTGGAGGAGGTACATAAACAGCTGCAGCTATGAGTCAATGTTTAAACCAATGTTTAGGAATTCCTTAACAGCCTGAAGTTAAAAAATATTCACATCCAAATTGCAAGGAAAAACACAGCACAATCCTAAATTTATCTCGAAAATCTGCTGTTACACATTATTGGCGCTGGAATGGAGTTCAGTGGTACAAATTTATAGTGTGATAGTAGACACATACAAATGGTTGTATACGCTGTGTTACCTACATGTTCACGCAACCATGTGTTCTGTTTGTTCTATTAAAAGCTGTTAGCACAACAGGCTCACTATCAAGTACTCCAAGAGCCAAATCACATCAGGTACAAGTTTGTTAGAGAAAAGTAATATCTTAATTTTATAAGGAATAATAAGTTGGCATTCAGTGAAAAGTATTAGAACTGGTTTCCATTCACACTAATGTTCAAGTGTAAAAAGTTACAGCTGATATATTTCTTTATTCTTTTCATGCCAAAATAGTCATTTATTTATTTAAGATAGATAGATAGATAGATAGATAGATAGATAGATAGATAGATAGATAGATAGATGGATGGATGGATGGATGGATGGATGGATGGATGGATGGATGGATGGATGGATAGATAGATAGATAGATAGATAGATAGATAGATAGATAGATAGATAGATAGATAGATAGATAGATAGATAGATAGATAGATAGATAGAAATAGAGCAATCTACTGATAATATTGATCATTTGCAGAAAAAAGCTCAACCATTGCAGCCACCATTCAAACCTCATCCACACTCATGTCCAGCAAAATAACAGGTAACTAAACAATGCTGGATAACTATGCTGCTTTGCTCATTTAAACACACACACACACACACACACACACACACACACACACACACACACACACACACACACACACACACACACATATTGGCGCTGAAATGGAGTTCAGTGATACATATTTATAGTGTGATAGTAGACACATACAAATGGTTGGTATATGCTGTGTTACCTACATGTTCACGCAACCATGTGTTCTGTTTGTTCTATTAAAAGCCATTAGCACAACAGGCTCACTATCAAGTACCTCCAAGAGCCAAACCACATCAGGTACAAGTTTGTTAGAAAAAAGTAATATCTTAATTTTATAAGGAATAATAAGTTGGCATTCAGTGAAAAGTATTAGAACTGGTTTCCATTCACACTAATGTTCAAGTGTAAAAAGTTACAGCTGATATATTTCTTTATTCTTTTCACACACACACACACACACACACACACACACACACACTCACACTCACACACACTCACACACACACACACACACACACACACACAATCATTGTTCCTTTGTACTGTAGTGTAAAGTAGGAATGGAGTTGAGTGATAAGTGTTTATAGTGTGACTATAAGAACAAAGAAATATTTGGTATATGCTGTATTACCTACATGTTCACTCACTCA
Organism: Silurus lanzhouensis; assembly: GCA_039877035.1. Lineage (NCBI taxonomy): Eukaryota > Metazoa > Chordata > Actinopteri > Siluriformes > Siluridae > Silurus > Silurus lanzhouensis. The sequence continues at coordinate 1,047,969 of JBCEWE010000105.1, read as the reverse complement.
TGTAATCTGTTTGTTCAATTAAAAGGCAATGACACAACAGGCTCACCCACAAGCACCTCCCAACAAATCACATCAGGTAGAAATTAAAAAAAGATAGGAAATATATATATATATTGTTGGGAATAATAATAATAATAAAGTTAAGTGATAAGTCTTAGTATTGGTTTCCATTCAAACTAACCATCAAGTGTAATACGTCACAGCAGATATTTCTCTTTTTTGTTTTAACACCCACCTAATCTTGCATTTTTTAAATATATTTTACAAAACTAACAAAAAAGTCATGTTTTCTGGTTGTGTGAGCAGCCAGTGTACATGATTTTTTTCCCACCTCACATTCAAAAAGGTGTAATTGGGACGTTGAAGCATGGTGGTGGCTGCATCATGTTTTGAGGCTGCCAAGTGGAGGAGGTACATAAACAGCTGCAGCTATGAGTCAATGTTTAAACCAAATGTTTAGGAATCTCCTTAACAGCCTGAAGTTAAAAAATTTATTCACATCCAAATATGCAAAGGAAAAACACAGCACAATCCTAAATTTAACTCAAAAAATCTGAAATCTGCTGTTACACATTATTGGCGCTGAAATGGAGTTCAGTGGTACATATTTATAGTGTGATAGTAGACACATACAAATGGTTGGTATATGCTGTGTTACCTACATGTTCACGCAACCATGTGTTCTGTTTGTTCTATTAAAAGCTGTTAGCACAACAGGCTCATTAACAAGTACCTCCAAGACCCAAACCACATCAGGTACAAGTTTGTTAGAGAAAAGTAATATCTTAATTTTATAAGGAATAATAAGTTGGCATTCAGTGAAAAGTATTAGAACTGGTTTCCATTCACACTAATGTTCAAGTGTAAAAAGTTACAGCTGATATATTTCTTTATTCTTTTCATGACAAAATAGTCATTTATTTATTTGAGATAGATAGATAGATAGATAGATAGATAGATAGATAGATAGATAGATAGATAGATAGATAGATAGATAGATAGATAGATAGATAGATAGATAGAAATAGAGCATCTACTGATAATATTGATCATTTGCAGAAAAAAGCTCAACCATTGCAGCCACCATTCAAACCTCACCCACACTCATGTCCAGCAAAATAACAGGTAACTAAACAATGCTGGATAACTATGCTGCTTTGCTCATTTAAACACACACACAACACACACACACACACACACACACCACACACACACACACACACACACACACACACACACACACACAATCATTGTTCCTTTGTACTGTAGTGTAAAGTAGGAATGGAGTTGAGTAATAAGTGTTTATAGTGTGACTATAAGAACATAGAAATATTTGGTATATGCTGTATTACCTACATGTTCACTCACTCATGTATTCTGTTTGTTCAATTAAAAGGCAATGACACAACAGGCTCACCCACAAGCACCTCCCAACAAATCACATCAGGTAGAAATTAAAAAAAGATAGGATATATATATATATATATATATATATATATATATATATATATATATATATATATATATATATATTATATATATATATATATATATATATTTTGTTGGAAATAATAATAATAATACAGTTAAGTGATAAGTCTTAGTATTGGTTTCCATTCAACCTAACCATCAAGTGTAATACGTTACAGCAGATATTTCTCTTTTTTGTTTTAACACCCACCTAATCTTGCATTTTTAAAAATATTTTTTACAAAACTAACAAAAAAGTCATGTTTTCTGGTTGTGTGAGCAGCCAGTGTACATGATTTTTTTCCCACCTCCCATTCTAAAATGTGTAATTGTGACGTTGAAGCATGGTGGTGGCTGCATCATGCTTTGAGGCTGCCAAGTGGAGGAGGTACATAAACAGCTGCAGCTATGAGTCAATGTTTAAACCAAATGTTTAGGAATTTCCTTAACAGCCTGAAGTTAATAAAATAATTCACATCCAAATATGCAAAGGAAAAACACAGCACAATCCTAAATTTATCTCGAAAAATCTGAAATCTGCTGTTACACATTATTGGCGCTGGAATGGAGTTCAGTGGTACATATTTATAGTGTGATAGTAGACACATACAAATGGTTGGTATATGCTGTGTTACCTACATGTTCACGCAACCATGTGTTCTGTTTGTTCTATTAAAAGCCATTAGCACAACAGGCTCACTATCAAGTACCTCCAAGAGCCAAACCACATCAGGTACAAGATTGTTAGAAAAAAGTAATATCTTAATTTTATAAGGAATAATAAGTTGGCATTCAGTGAAAAGTATTAGAACTGGTTTCCATTCACACTAATGTTCAAGTGTAAAAAGTTACAGCTGATATATTTCTTTATTCTTTTCATGCCAAAATAGTCATTTATTTATTTGAGATAGATAGATAGATAGATAGATAGATAGATAGATAGATAGATAGATAGATAGATAGATAGATAGATAGATAGATAGATAGATAGATAGATAGATAGATAGATAGAAATAGAGCAATCTACTGATAATATTGATCATTTGCAGAAAAAAGCTCAACCATTGCAGCCACCATTCAAACCTCACCCACACTCATGTCCAGCAAAATAACAGGTAACTAAACAATGCTGGATAACTATGCTGCTTTGCTCATTTAAACACACACACACACACACACACACACACACACACACACACACACACACACACACACACACACACACACACACACACACAATCATTGTTCCTTTGTACTGTAGTGTAAAGTAGGAATGGAGTTGAGTGATAAGTGTTTATAGTGTGACTATAAGAACAAGAAATATTTGGTATATGTGTATTACCTACATGTTCACTCACTCATGTAATCTGTTTGTTCAATTAAAAGGCAATGACACAACAGGCTCACCCACAAGCACCTCCCAACAAATCACATCAGGTAGAAATTAAAAAAAGATAGGAAATATATATATATATATTGTTGGGAATAATAATAATAATAATAAAGTTAAGTGATAAGTCTTAGTATTGGTTTCCATTCAAACTAACCATCAAGTGTAATACGTCACAGCAGATATTTCTCTTTTTTGTTTTAACACCCACCTAATCTTGCATTTTTTAAATATATTTTACAAAACTAACAAAAAAGTCATGTTTTCTGGTTGTGTGAGCAGCCAGTGTACATGATTTTTTTCCCACCTCACATTCAAAAAGGTGTAATTGGGACGTTGAAGCATGGTGGTGGCTGCATCATGTTTTGAGGCTGCCAAGTGGAGGAGGTACATAAACAGCTGCAGCTATGAGTCAATGTTTAAACCAAATGTTTAGGAATCTCCTTAACAGCCTGAAGTTAAAAAATTTATTCACATCCAAATATGCAAAGGAAAAACACAGCACAATCCTAAATTTAACTCGAAAAATCTGAAATCTGCTGTTACACATTATTGGCGCTGAAATGGAGATCAGTGGTACATATTTATAGTGTGATAGTAGACACATACAAATGGTTGGTATATGCTGTGTTACCTACATGTTCACGCAACCATGTGTTCTGTTTGTTCTATTAAAAGCTGTTAGCACAACAGGCTCATTAACAAGTACCTCCAAGACCCAAACCACATCAGGTACAAGTTTGTTAGAGAAAAGTAATATCTTAATTTTATAAGGAATAATAAGTTGGCATTCAGTGAAAAGTATTAGAACTGGTTTCCATTCACACTAATGTTCAAGTGTAAAAAGTTACAGCTGATATATTTCTTTATTCTTTTCATGACAAAATAGTCATTTATTTATTTGAGATAGATAGATAGATAGATAGATAGATAGATAGATAGATAGATAGATAGATAGATAGATAGATAGATAGATAGATAGATAGATAGATAGATAAAAAAGAGCTATCTACTGATAATATTGATCATTTGCAGAAAAAAGCTCAACCATTGCAGCCACCATTCAAACCTCACCCACACACATGTCCAGCAAAATAACAGGTAACTAAACAATGCTGGATAACTATGCTGCTTTGCTCATTTAAACACACACACACACACACACACACACACACACACACACACACACACACACACACACACACACACACACACACACACACAATCATTGTTCCTTTGTACTGTAGTGTAAAGTAGGAATGGAGTTGAGTAATAAGTGTTTATAGTGTGACTATAAGAACATAGAAATATTTGGTATATGCTGTATTACCTACATGTTCACTCACTCATGTATTCTGTTTGTTCAATTAAAAGGCAATGACACAACAGGCTCACCCACAAGCACCTCCCAACAATTCACATCAGGTAGAAATTAAAAAAAGATAGGATATATATATATATATATATATATATATATATATATATAATTATATATATATATATATATATATATATATATATATATTTTGTTGGAATAATAATAATAATACAGTTAAGTGATAAGTCTTAGTATTGGTTTCCATTCAACCTAACCATCAAGTGTAATACGTTACAGCAGATATTTCTCTTTTTTGTTTTAACACCCACCTAATCTTGCATTTTTAAAAATATTTTTTACAAAACTAACAAAAAGTCATGTTTTCTGGTTGTGTGAGCAGCCAGTGTACATGATTTTTTTCCCACCTCCCATTCTAAAATGTGTAATTGTGACGTTGAAGCATGGTGGTGGCTGCATCATGCTTTGAGGCTGCCAAGTGGAGGAGGTACATAAACAGCTGCAGCTATGAGTCAATGTTTAAACCAAATGTTTAGGAATTTCCTTAACAGCCTGAAGTTAATAAAATAATTCACATCCAAATATGCAAAGGAAAAACACAGCACAATCCTAAATTTATCTCGAAAAATCTGAAATCTGCTGTTACACATTATTGGCGCTGGAATGGAGTTCAGTGGTACATATTTATAGTGTGATAGTAGACACATACAAACGGTTGGTATATGCTGTGTTACCTACATGTTCACGCAACCATGTGTTCTGTTTGTTCTATTAAAAGCCATTAGCACAACAGGCTCACTATCAAGTACCTCCAAGAGCCAAACCACATCAGGTACAAGATTGTTAGAAAAAAGTAATATCTTAATTTTATAAGGAATAATAAGTTGGCATTCAGTGAAAAGTATTAGAACTGGTTTCCATTCACACTAATGTTCAAGTGTAAAAAGTTACAGCTGATATATTTCTTTATTCTTTTCATGCCAAAATAGTCATTTATTTATTTGAGATAGATAGATAGATAGATAGATAGATAGATAGATAGATAGATAGATAGATAGATAGATAGATAGATAGATAGATAGATAGATAGATAGATAGATAGAAATAGAGCAATCTACTGATAATATTGATCATTTGCAGAAAAAAGCTCAACCATTGCAGCCACCATTCAAACCTCACCCACACTCATGTCCAGCAAAATAACAGGTAACTAAACAATGCTGGATAACTATGCTGCTTTGCTCATTTAAACACACACACACACACACACACACACACACACACACACACACACACACACACACACACACACACACACACACACACACACACACACACAATCATTGTTCCTTTGTACTGTAGTGTAAAGTAGGAATGGAGTTGAGTGATAAGTGTTTATAGTGTGACTATAAGAACATAGAAATATTTGGTATATGCTGTATTACCTACATGTTCACTCACTCATGTAATCTGTTTGTTCAATTAAAAGGCAATGACACAACAGGCTCACCCACAAGCACCTCCCAACAAATCAGATCAGGTAGAAATTAAAAAAAGATAGGATATATATATTTTGTTGGGAATAATAATAATAAAGTTAAGTGATAAGTCTTAGTATTGGTTTCCATTCAACCTAACCATCAAGTGTAATACGTTACAGCAGATATTTCTCCTTTTTGTTTTAACACCCACCTTATCTTGCATTTTTTAAATATATTTTACAAAACTAACAAAAAAGTCATGTTTTCTGGTTGTGTGAGCAGCCAGTGTACATGATTTTTTCCCACCTCCCATTCTAAAATGTGTAATTGAGACGTTGAAGCATGGTGGTGGCTGCATCATGCTTTGAGGCTGCCAAGTGGAGGAGGTACATAAACAGCTGCAGCTATGAGTCAATGTTTAAACCAAATGTTTAGGAATCTCCTTAACAGCCTGAAGTTAAAAAAATAATTCACATCCAAATATGCAAAGGAAAAACACAGCACAATCCTAAATTTATCTCGAAAAATCTGAAATCTGCTGTTACACATTATTGGCGCTGGAATGGAGTTCAGTGGTACAAATTTATAGTGTGATAGTAGACACATACAAATGGTTGGTATATGCTGTGTTACCTACATGTTCACGCAACCATGTGTTCTGTTTGTTCTATTAAAAGCTGTTAGCACAACAGGCTCATTATCAAGTACCTCCAAGAGCCAAATCACATCAGGTACAAGTTTGTTAGAGAAAAGTAATATCTTAATTTTATAAGGAATAATAAGTTGGCATTCAGTGAAAAGTATTAGAACTGGTTTCCATTCACACTAATGTTCAAGTGTAAAAAGTTACAGCTGATATATTTCTTTATTCTTTTCATGCCAAAATAGTCATTTATTTATTTAAGATAGATAGATAGATAGATAGATAGATAGATAGATAGATAGATAGATAGATAGATAGATAGATAGATAGATAGATAGATAGAAAGAAATAGAGCAATCTACTGATAATATTGATCATTTGCAGAAAAAAGCTCAACCATTGCAGCCACCATTCAAACCTCACCCACACTCATGACTAGCAAAATAACAGGTAACTAAACAATGCTGGATAACTATGCTGCTTTGCTCATTTACACACACACACACACACACACACACCACACACACACACACACACACACACACACACACACACACACACAATCATTGTTCCTTTGTACTGTAGTGTAAAGTAGGAATGGAGTTGAGTAATAAGTGTTTATAGTGTGACTATAAGAACATAGAAATATTTGGTATATGTGTATTACCTACATGTTCACTCACTCATGTATTCTGTTTGTTCAATTAAAAGGCAATGACACAACAGTCTCACCCACAAGCACCTCCCAACAAATCACATCAGGTAGAAATTAAAAAAAGATAGGAAATATATATATATTGTTGGGAATAATATTAATAATAAAGTTAAGTGATAAGTCTTAGTATTGGTTTCCATTCAACCTAACCATCAAGTGTAATACGTTACAGCAGATATTTCTCTTTTTTGTTTTAACAACAACTTAATCTTGCATTTTTTAAATATATTTTACAAAACTAACAAAAAAGTCATGTTTTCTGGTTGTGTGAGAAGCCAGTGTACATGATTTTTTTCCCAACTCCCATTCTAAAATGTGTAATTGTGACGTTGAAGCATGGTGGTGGCTGCATCATGCTTTGAGGCTGCCAAGTGGAGGAGGTACATAAACAGCTGCAGCTATGAGTCAATGTTTAAACCAAATGTTTAGGAATCTCCTTCACAGCCTGAAGTTAAAAAAATAATTCACATCCAAATATGCAAAGGAAAAACACAGCACAATCCTAAATTTAACTCGAAAAATCTGAAATCTGCTGTTACACATTATTGGCGCTGAAATGGAGTTCAGTGATACATATTTATAGTGTGATAGTAGACACATACAAATGGTTGGTATATGCTGTGTTACCTACATGTTCACGCAACCATGTGTTCTGTTTGTTCTATCAAAAGCTGTTAGCACAACAGGCTCATTATCAAGTACGTCCAAGAGCCAAACCACATCAGGTACAAGTTTGTTAGAGAAAAGTAATATCTTAATTTTATAAGGAATAATAAGTTGGCATTCAGTGAAAAGTATTAGAACTGGTTTCCATTCACACTAATGTTCAAGTGTAAAAAGTTACAGCTGATATATTTCTTTATTCTTTTCATGCCAAAATAGTCATTTATTTATTTAAGATAGATAGATAGATAGATAGATAGATAGATAGATAGATAGATAGATAGATAGATAGATAGATAGATAGATAGATAGATAGATAGATAGATAGAAATAGAGCAATCTACTGATAATATTGATCATTTGCAGAAAAAAGCTCAACCATTGCAGCCACCATTCAAACCTCACCCACACTCATGTCCAGCAAAATAACAGGTAACTAAACAATGCTGGATAACTATGCTGCTTTGCTCATTTAAACACACACACACACACACACACACACACACACACACACACACACACACACACACACACACACACACACACACACACACACACACACACAATCATTGTTCCTTTGTACTGTAGTGTAAAGTAGGAATGGAGTTGAGTGATAAGTGTTTATAGTGTGACTATAAGAACATAGAAATATTTGGTATATGCTGTATTACCTACATGTTCACTCACTCATGTAATCTGTTTGTTCAATTAAAAGGCAATGACACAACAGGCTCACCCACAAGCACCTCCCAACAAATCAGATCAGGTACAAATTAAAAAAAGATAGGATATATATATTTTGTTGGGAATAATAATAATAAAGTTAAGTGATAAGTCTTAGTATTGGTTTCCATTCAACCTAACCATCAAGTGTAATACGTTACAGCAGATATTTCTCCTTTTTGTTTTAACACCCACCTTATCTTGCATTTTTTAAATATATTTTACAAAACTAACAAAAAAGTCATGTTTTCTGGTTGTGTGAGCAGCCAGTGTACATGATTTTTTCCCACCTCCCATTCTAAAATGTGTAATTGAGACGTTGAAGCATGGTGGTGGCTGCATCATGCTTTGAGGCTGCCAAGTGGAGGAGGTACATAAACAGCTGCAGCTATGAGTCAATGTTTAAACCAAATGTTTAGGAATCTCCTTAACAGCCTGAAGTTAAAAAAATAATTCACATCCAAATATGCAAAGGAAAAACACAGCACAATCCTAAATTTATCTCGAAAAATCTGAAATCTGCTGTTACACATTATTGGCGCTGGAATGGAGTTCAGTGGTACAAATTTATAGTGTGATAGTAGACACATACAAATGGTTGGTATATGCTGTGTTACCTACATGTTCACGCAACCATGTGTTCTGTTTGTTCTATTAAAAGCTGTTAGCACAACAGGCTCATTATCAAGTACCTCCAAGAGCCAAATCACATCAGGTACAAGTTTGTTAGAGAAAAGTAATATCTTAATTTTATAAGGAATAATAAGTTGGCATTCAGTGAAAAGTATTAGAACTGGTTTCCATTCACACTAATGTTCAAGTGTAAAAAGTTACAGCTGATATATTTCTTTATTCTTTTCATGCCAAAATAGTCATTTATTTATTTAAGATAGATAGATAGATAGATAGATAGATAGATAGATAGATAGATAGATAGATAGATAGATAGATAGATAGATAGATAGATAGATAGATAGATAGATAGAAAGAAATAGAGCAATCTACTGATAATATTGATCATTTGCAGAAAAAAGCTCAACCATTGCAGCCACCATTCAAACCTCACCCACACTCATGACTAGCAAAATAACAGGTAACTAAACAATGCTGGATAACTATGCTGCTTTGCTCATTTACACACACACACACACACACACACACACACACACACACACACACACACACACACACACACACACACACACAATCATTGTTCCTTTGTACTGTAGTGTAAAGTAGGAATGGAGTTGAGTAATAAGTGTTTATAGTGTGACTATAAGAACATAGAAATATTTGGTATATGTTGTATTACCTACATGTTCACTCACTCATGTATTCTGTTTGTTCAATTAAAAGGCAATGACACAACAGTCTCACCCACAAGCACCTCCCAACAAATCACATCAGGTAGAAATTAAAAAAAGATAGGAAATATATATATATTGTTGGGAATAATATTAATAATAAAGTTAAGTGATAAGTCTTAGTATTGGTTTCCATTCAACCTAACCATCAAGTGTAATACGTTACAGCAGATATTTCTCTTTTTTGTTTTAACAACAACTTAATCTTGCATTTTTTAAATATATTTTACAAAACTAACAAAAAAGTCATGTTTTCTGGTTGTGTGAGAAGCCAGTGTACATGATTTTTTTCCCACTCCCATTCTAAAATGTGTAATTGTGACGTTGAAGCATGGTGGTGGCTGCATCATGCTTTGAGGCTGCCAAGTGGAGGAGGTACATAAACAGCTGCAGCTATGAGTCAATGTTTAAACCAAATGTTTAGGAATCTCCTTCACAGCCTGAAGTTAAAAAATAATTCACATCCAAATATGCAAAGGAAAAACACAGCACAATCCTAAATTTAACTCGAAAAATCTGAAATCTGCTGTTACACATTATTGGCGCTGAAATGGAGTTCAGTGATACATATTTATAGTGTGATAGTAGACACATACAAATGGTTGGTATATGCTGTGTTACCTACATGTTCACGCAACCATGTGTTCTGTTTGTTCTATCAAAAGCTGTTAGCACAACAGGCTCATTATCAAGTACGTCCAAGAGCCAAACCACATCAGGTACAAGTTTGTTAGAGAAAAGTAATATCTTAATTTTATAAGGAATAATAAGTTGGCATTCAGTGAAAAGTATTAGAACTGGTTTCCATTCACACTAATGTTCAAGTGTAAAAAGTTACAGCTGATATATTTCTTTATTCTTTTCATGCCAAAATAGTCATTTATTTATTTAAGATAGATAGATAGATAGATAGATAGATAGATAGATAGATAGATAGATAGATAGATAGATAGATAGATAGATAGATAGATAGATAGAAATAGAGCAATCTACTGATAATATTGATCATTTGCAGAAAAAAGCTCAACCATTGCAGCCACCATTCAAACCTCACCCACACTCATGTCCAGCAAAATAACAGGTAACTAAACAATGCTGGATAACTATGCTGCTTTGCTCATTTAAACACACACACACACCACACACACACACACACACACACACACACCACACACACACACACACACACACACACACACACACAATCATTGTTCCTTTGTACTGTAGTGTAAAGTAGGAATGGAGTTGAGTGATAAGTGTTTATAGTGTGACTATAAGAACATAGAAATATTTGGTATATGCTGTATTACCTACATGTTCACTCACTCATGTAATCTGTTTGTTCAATTAAAAGGCAATGACACAACAGGCTCACCCACAAGCACCTCCCAACAAATCAGATCAGGTACAAATTAAAAAAAGATAGGATATATATATTTTGTTGGGAATAATAATAATAAAGTTAAGTGATAAGTCTTAGTATTGGTTTCCATTCAACCTAACCATCAAGTGTAATACGTTACAGCAGATATTTCTCCTTTTTGTTTTAACACCCACCTTATCTTGCATTTTTTAAATATATTTTACAAAACTAACAAAAAAGTCATGTTTTCTGGTTGTGTGAGCAGCCAGTGTACATGATTTTTTCCCACCTCCCATTCTAAAATGTGTAATTGAGACGTTGAAGCATGGTGGTGGCTGCATCATGCTTTGAGGCTGCCAAGTGGAGGAGGTACATAAACAGCTGCAGCTATGAGTCAATGTTTAAACCAAATGTTTAGGAATCTCCTTAACAGCCTGAAGTTAAAAAAATAATTCACATCCAAATATGCAAAGGAAAAACACAGCACAATCCTAAATTTATCTCGAAAAATCTGCTGTTACACATTATTGGCGCTGGAATGGAGTTCAGTGGTACAAATTTATAGTGTGATAGTAGACACATACAAATGGTTAGTATACGCTGTGTTACCTACATGTTCACGCAACCATGTGTTCTGTTTGTTCTATTAAAAGCTGTTAGCACAACAGGCTCACTATCAAGTACCTCCAAGAGCCAAATCACATCAGGTACAAGTTTGTAAGAGAAAAGTAATATCTTAATTTTATAAGGAATAATAAGTTGGCATTCAGTGAAAAGTATTAGAACTGGTTTCCATTCACACTAATGTTCAAGTGTAAAAAGTTACAGCTGATATATTTCTTTATTCTTTTCATGCCAAAATAGTCATTTATTTATTTAAGATAGATAGATAGATAGATAGATAGATAGATAGATAGATAGATAGATAGATAGATAGATAGATAGATAGATGGATGGATGGATGGATGGATGGATGGATGGATGGATAGATAGATAGATAGATAGATAGATAGATAGATAGATAGATAGATAGATAGATAGATAGATAGATAGATAGATAGATAGATAGATAGACAGATAGAAATAGAGCAATCTACTGATAATATTGATCATTTGCAGAAAAAAGCTCAACCATTGCAGCCACCATTCAAACCTCATCCACACTCATGTCCAGCAAAATAACAGGTAACTAAACAATGCTGGATAACTATGCTGCTTTGCTCATTTAAACACACACACACACACACACCACACACACACACACACACACACACACACACACACACACACACATATTGGCGCTGAAATGGAGTTCAGTGATACATATTTATAGTGTGATAGTAGACACATACAAATGGTTGGTATATGCTGTGTTACCTACATGTTCACGCAACCATGTGTTCTGTTTGTTCTATTAAAAGCTGTTAGCACAACAGGCTCACTATCAAGTACCTCCAAGAGCCAAACCACATCAGGTACAAGATTGTTAGAAAAAGTAATATCTTAATTTTATAAGGAATAATAAGTTGGCATTCAGTGAAAAGTATTAGAACTGGTTTCCATTCACACTAATGTTCAAGTGTAAAAAGTTACAGCTGATATATTTCTTTATTCTTTTCACACACACACACACACACACACACACACACTCACACACACTCACACACACACACACACACACACACACACACACAATCATTGTTCCTTTGTACTGTAGTGTAAAGTAGGAATGGAGTTGAGTGATAAGTGTTTATAGTGTGACTATAAGAACAAAGAAATATTTGGTATATGCTGTATTACCTACATGTTCACTCACTCATGTAATCTGTTTGTTCAATTAAAAGGCAATGACACAACAGGCTCACCCACAAGCACCTCCCAACAAATCACATCAGGTAGAAATTAAAAAAAGATAGGAAATATATATATATATTGTTGGGAATAATAATAATAATAAAGTTAAGTGATAAGTCTTAGTATTGGTTTCCATTCAAACTAACCATCAAGTGTAATACGTCACAGCAGATATTTCTCTTTTTTGTTTTAACACCCACCTATCTTGCATTTTTTAAATATATTTTACAAAACTAACAAAAAAGTCATGTTTTCTGGTTGTGTGAGCAGCCAGTGTACATGATTTTTTTCCCACCTCACATTCAAAAAGGTGTAATTGGGACGTTGAAGCATGGTGGTGGCTGCATCATGTTTTGAGGCTGCCAAGTGGAGGAGGTACATAAACAGCTGCAGCTATGAGTCAATGTTTAAACCAAATGTTTAGGAATCTCCTTAACAGCCTGAAGTTAAAAAATTTATTCACATCCAAATATGCAAAGGAAAAACACAGCACAATCCTAAATTTAACTCAAAAAATCTGAAATCTGCTGTTACACATTATTGGCGCTGAAATGGAGATCAGTGGTACATATTTATAGTGTGATAGTAGACACATACAAATGGTTGGTATATGTTGTGTTACCTACATGTTCACGCAACCATGTGTTCTGTTTGTTCTATTAAAAGCTGTTAGCACAACAGGCTCATTAACAAGTACCTCCAAGACCCAAACCACATCAGGTACAAGTTTGTTAGAGAAAAGTAATATCTTAATTTTATAAGGAATAATAAGTTGGCATTCAGTGAAAAGTATTAGAACTGGTTTCCATTCACACTAATGTTCAAGTGTAAAAAGTTACAGCTGATATATTTCTTTATTCTTTTCATGACAAAATAGTCATTTATTTATTTGAGATAGATAGATAGATAGATAGATAGATAGATAGATAGATAGATAGATAGATAGATAGATAGATAGATAGATAGATAGATAGATAGATAGATAGATAGAAATAGAGCAATCTACTGATAATATTGATCATTTGCAGAAAAAAGCTCAACCATTGCAGCCACCATTCAAACCTCACCCACACTCATGTCCAGCAAAATAACAGGTAACTAAACAATGCTGGATAACTATGCTGCTTTGCTCATTTAAACACACACACACACACACACACACACACACACACACACACACACACACACACACACACACACACACACACACACACAATCATTGTTCCTTTGTACTGTAGTGTAAAGTAGGAATGGAGTTGAGTAATAAGTGTTTATAGTGTGACTATAAGAACATAGAAATATTTGGTATATGCTGTATTACCTACATGTTCACTCACTCATGTATTCTGTTTGTTCAATTAAAAGGCAATGACACAACAGTCTCACCCACAAGCACCTCCCAACAAATCACATCAGGTAGAAATAAAAAAAAGATAGGAAATATATATATATTGTTGGGAATAATATTAATAATAAAGTTAAGTGATAAGTCTTAGTATTGGTTTCCATTCAACCTAACCATCAAGTGTAATACGTTACAGCAGATATTTCTCTTTTTTGTTTTAACAACAACCTAATCTTGCATTTTTTAAATATATTTTACAAAACTAACAAAAAAGTCATGTTTTCTGGTTGTGTGAGAAGCCAGTGTACATGATTTCTTTCCCAACTCCCATTCTAAAATGTGTAATTGTGACGTTGAAGCATGGTGGTGGCTGCATCATGCTTTGAGGCTGCCAAGTGGAGGAGGTACATAAACAGCTGCAGCTATGAGTCAATGTTTAAACCAAATGTTTAGGAATTTCCTTAACAGCCTGAAGTTAAAAAAATAATTCACATCCAAATATGCAAAGGAAAAACACAGCACAATCCTAAATTTAACTCGAAAAATCTGAAATCTGCTGTTACACATTATTGGCGCTGAAATGGAGTTCAGTGGTACATATTTATAGTGTGATAGTAGACACATACAAATGGTTAGTATACGCTGTGTTACCTACATGTTCACGCAACCATGTGTTCTGTTTGTTCTATCAAAAGCTGTTAGCACAACACGCTCATTATCAAGTACCTCCAAGAGCCAAACCACATCAGGTACAAGTTTGTTAGAGAAAAGTAATATCTTAATTTTATAAGGAATAATAAGTTGGCATTCAGTGAAAAGTATTAGAACTGGTTTCCATTCACACTAATGTTCAAGTGTAAAAAGTTACAGCTGATATATGTCTTTATTCTTTTCATGCCAAAATAGTCATTTATTTATTTAAGATAGATAGATAGATAGATAGATAGATAGATAGATAGATAGATAGATAGATAGATAGATAGATAGATAGATAGATAGATAGATAGATAGATAGATAGATAGATAGATAGGGAGAAATAGAGCAATCTACTGATAATATTGATCATTTGCAGAAAAAAGCTCAACCATTGCAGCCACCATTCAAACCTCATCCACACTCATGTCCAGCAAAATAACAGGTAACTAAACAATGCTGGATAACTATGCTGCTTTGCTCATTTAAACACACACACACACACACACACACACACACACACACACACACACACACACACACACACACACACACACACACCTTTTGGTATGTAACTCTCAATGCTACTTGTATGACTGTTACATTAGCAGCTTTGCTGTAATATTATAGTATATGTTATATGAGAAGCTTTGCTGTAGTTTACAACCTACAGACAATGTTGTCATTGTATTTTTGTGGGAATTCTTTCACGAGAAATAAGACGCCAAAGTCTAAATGGTTCATAAAAAAAGGATTAACATGTTCTTTTGAATTGTTTGGGCTGACCTTTCCTCATAAGTATATCTGCAACCAAATAAACTTCTCCTCTGTCAGCCGTTGTGGAATGACGTTCAAGCAACATGGATTTGAATCTAACAAAAGCCCACGCTGTTCATTTCCATTGAATAAGTCAGTGATCCTGATAGTGTGTGAGTCAGCAGAAAAAAGCCTTGTTGGTCCTGACGTCCCTCTATTGCTATACTCATGTTTTATGATTATTCCATGAACAGCCTGTAACACACCTGTCTTGCCCCCAAACATTACGCAACAACACACAAATGTACACCATGTAACAACGACCAAATGATTTTGCTGTAATATTATAGTATTTGTTATATTTGCATCTTTCCTGTAGTTTACAACCTACTGACAATATTCATAATTTGCAGAAATCTCAACCATTTCCCCCACTAAATCACCCTCACCCGCACTCATCTCCAGCAAAACAGGTAACCGAACAATGCTGGATAACAACGCTGCTTTGCTCAATCTCTCTCACACTCACACACACACACACAAAGAGAGCTTTTGAGAGGTTTTTGGTAAATTTTTTGTATCAATCGACTGTAATATTTGCAGCTTTGCTGTAGTTTACAACCTACTGACAATTTAATCATTTGCAGAAAGCAAAATCACCTCTAACACCTCACTCTCTACCTTACCCACAATCAACACATCAACAACGCAAGGTAACAAGGAAATGCTGGATTACGCCGCTGCTTTATTCTGTCTTTCTCTCTCTCACACACACACACACATTTTGGGAATGTTTTAAAGTGTGCTCTGTCACACACATTGCTTGTTCATGTTCCTATCCTCATGCATTTTGATTGTTCCATTAGCAGCCGTCTTTCCCACAAGCACCATCACGCAACAACACACAAATGTAAACACGAATAAAACAGGTAATAATTAATAGGAACTTTGTTTAGGACGTTTTTTGAAACTCATGCTCTTATTTGTTTGATTGTGACTGTAATATCAGCATCTTTGCTTTAGTTTACAACCTACTGACATTATTGATAATTTGCAGATATCTCAGCCACTGCCTCCACCCAAACAATCTCACCCGCACGCATAGGCAACAACACAACAGGTAACTAAACAATGCTGGATCACAAAGCTGCATCGTTCTCTCTCTCTCTCTCTCTCTCTCTCTCTCTCTCTCTCTCTCTCTCTCACACACACACACACACACACACACACACACACACACACACACACACACACACACACACACACACCTTTTGGAAATGTTTCTGTGTGCTCTCTCACGCACAGTACTTGTTCATGTTCCTGTACTCATGCATTATGATTATTCTATTAACAGCCAATAACACAGTCTTGCCCACAAACATCAGCACGCAACAACACACAAATGTAACCACAATCAAACCAGGTAATAATCAATAAGAACTGTTTAGGGCGTCTAAGAAACTGTATTTGTATGATTGTGACTGTAATATGAGCAATTTTGCTGTAGTTTACATTCTATTGACAATGTTGATCATTTGCAGATAACTCCACCACTGCCTCCACCAACATCACAACCTCACCCCCACTCATATCCAACACAACAACAGGTAACAAGACAATGCTGGATCACAATGCTGCTACGTTCACACATACACACACTCACACGCTCCCACTCACACGCATGCACAAAAAAAATCTGCTTCTTCTTATTAATCCTTTTTATGTTTCGTCAAAAAGTATTCATACCGTGATTTGTTCATTCTGTTTTTTTCTCCTCCACAGAGAAACCCCACACGTGTAAGTACCCATCCGTTTCAAAGCAAAGGTTCTTAGAGTTGGGATCATGATGTTTTATTTACTTATTCATTTTTTCCTTTGCAGGCATCTACACCCTCAAAGAAGAAAATGATTCCCTGGAAGTGACAATTAACAGCAGTGACCCTGGAGCCCAATACAACTTCACTTTCAAAAGCCAATCACACAATTACAATGTCAACATATCAAGCTTTTTGTCAATAACATTTAAATCATTTAAACCTTGCCAGAAGTACAATGTCATTGTCGAACCTTCCTGTACAAGCACGTCTGACAAGGATTTTTTTGAAACCAGAGAATTAGGTAAGTACAGTCTCTATACATTCCAAAGATTAAACATTACATTTGTTGTACAGAATGCATACACTAACAACAAGAGAGTAGCTGTAACATGTAATAAATAAAATGTTTTTCTTTATTTATTATTATTTTTTGCAGATAAAAAGGATGTAACACCTACCCTGAAAACTGACCCAAAAGTAGAAGTGTGTTTTGAAACAATTTGGAATTTGACAAAATGTATTCCTATTGATTCAAAAAATTCCTGCAAAAACGAATCAGTGATTTTTAATGAAAGCACGTGCCCCGATACAACAGGCCTCTATACTTTCACACTTCCCCCAGGTACACCATTTCTTACATAGGTTCATAAATGAAACCTAAATGCATCTATATAAAATTATAAAGCACTCATACTCATATATACATATGGAGCAGTTCTTGGTCGAAGTTCAATGTCCTAAATGTGTCTATTGCAGAAAAGCCTGAAATTATTTTTGAAAATAAGATCCCTACCTCATTAGAGTGGAAGAACAAATTACGTTGCGAAGACAATCTCACGTACACCTGCAAAGGTAAGCAGAGGAGCTAATGCAGATGCTTATAATATATCAGGCAAATTTTTTAATCTGTCTTTTGTTTGCGTAAAAGAAATATCGTACTGTAATAATGTATTTAACTACAAAACTCTTTAATCTTTATAGATTCACAATTGAAGGATGTTGCTGTTGAAGCTTTGGAACCTTTCACGAATTATACATGCTATGGGACATATTATTCTCCAATTGGTAATATTTCAAGCACAAAAGATCTTTACATCGAATGTGGTAAGTTGGTAATTTACCTGAATATCACACACCATAAACCTCATATGGTTTCATAGCAGCCATACCAATGCCATCTGGACTATTTAGATCAGCACATGCTACAGACATTAAAAGGTCTACATAGCCCAAGTAAATTAACAGGATTAAAACAAAAAATAGAAACAAAAGAAACAAAAGTTTCCAACTTAAATGTGAAAGCAGCCCATAAAAAAAAAATGAAGGCAAAGATAGTGGCAGGAAACAAAATAATAAACCTGACAATTAGCTGGTTTCAGAAGTTTACACAACCCTACACTCAGACTCTGTTGAGTCTACCATCTTGATTTGCCAAATTAATTACACTTTGCAATAAAATTCAAATAAACAAATAGCTACACATTTATTAAAAACTTTCTCAGTTTTTCATGTTGGGATGTAAAATCAACATAACACAACATAAATAATTACAAGTATGTGTAGACATTTGATATTCATTTACATTCAATCTGATGACACTAAAGTTGGACAGTAAAAATAAAGAGATAAAAAAAAATACATTAAATACAAGACAGTAAATCATAAAAGATGCATACATATGAAATACAGATGGTAATGAATATATATTAAATACAGTACAAAACTACAAAACAATACAGACAAATGCTGCACACAGAAAATACAAATAATTGTTACTATCTAGATTTCATCATTGTTAGCATTATTTCAATATAGACATGGGTTCCTTTTCTTATAGCCACTTTACATTTTGTAAAGCTAAATCATTTTGCTGCACATCACAGCTATATTTTCTGGTCTTACCCATTGTGATGAGTGATTAAAGTAAATTGGCCTATGTGTTAACTATGTGGTCGAACATTTATCTGTTCCTATTCACCCAGGTGGAATGTAAAATGTAAAATATCACTTGGAATATATATACTTTAAATATATTCTACTCTTATGAATTCATAGAGATACAGCCAATTGTGCCACACATATTTTACATATTTTATGTATATTAAAATTTTTATAGACTGTTGTTCATGTATGATCAAATAAACTGTAAACTGTCATTTTATTTATTCTGTTCTCTGTGGTAAACTCTTTTACTAACCTTCACTAACTTAAATAAAACTGTCAATTGTTAGTTTGTCAATACATTATTAGAAGTTATGACATTTGTTACAGTTATTACAATAATTTATTACAGAGATATAATGGTGTCAGATACTGTCAAAGCATTCTTGAATAAAATCATGACTATCAGTTTGTAAATAAAAACTTTAATCTTGCTTAAAATTATTCATAAACCATAAATGAAAGTGTTACAAATCTTCAATGTCATTCACTATTATTTAATCTAAAAAGAAAATACTAATGTTTTGTTCAAGTGTCAATAAGCTACTCTTTTTCTCATATAGATTTGAATGATCCGAGTACTTCTGTAGAGTCTAACAGCATCTTTGTGTCCTGGAATTTCAAAGGCAAAAATTGCTCAAACCTCATTTACAGTCGATTCACCTTGGAAACAAAATGCAATAATTCAGGTAGGAAATAATTTTCTTGTACTGAAATGAAATTATTTCTGTTACTTATATTAGAACTATTTGTGGTTCTATTTGATACTTTAAAATATTTAATAGGTTTACATTGAATTTTACATATGCACTTTTTTCCTTTGATCTTCAATTCTCTCTTGCCTTTTGGGCATTATTCATTACTCTACTGATAATGAATTTATCATTTTAGAGACCCCCTGTAGGGAGAACCACTGTAATGTAAAATTGACACCCTGGACTTCTTATATTTGTAAGATTACAGCAAAGTATAACAAAATTGAATCTAAAACAGTTTTTAAAAACTTTACAACCCCCTCCAAAGGTAAGTAAAACACGTTTTCATTTAATGTTGTAACACAATATAACTAAAAAAATTGCTTCTCTTTATTTTAAATTTGGTAATCCGATAGCAAAATAAAATATTGTGGTTGTACTATTGCAATCTTTTAATTTGTGAAAAAACTGTATGTTGTCATGTTAGAAAACCTTTTACTAATGAAAGTGCAGGTAATACAGTCTTTTACCATATAGATAGATAGATAGATAGATAGATAGATAGATAGATAGATAGATAGATAGATAGATAGATAGATAGATAGATAGATAGATAGATAGATAGATAGATAGATGAGGTGGTATCATAAAGTTACAGAGATTGGTTTTGTAGCACGTCAGGCTCCACACACAGTCATTTTCATCATGGACAGCAAGTTTGAACAAAGAACAAACATGCCATTCTTCTTTAAACTGGGCAAATCTGCCACAGAGACGTTTGACATGATTCATAAAGTTTACGATGATGCTGCAATAAATCGTTTTAGGTGTTTTGAGTGGCAGGCATGTTTCAAGAGCGGAAAAACATCACTGAAAGATGATAAAAGATCAGGAAGACCTATGCGCCCCACCACCAAAAATGTAGAAATTATCTGCCAACTTGTGCATGATGATCTTTTGGAACAATCTGCAACATTGCTGCTATTGCTGTGTTGCTGCCAAGTTTGTCCACAAAATGCTTGCCCAAGAGCAGAAGGAACACTATGTCAAAGTCTGCCAAGAAATCCGTCAGCGTGCTGTGTTCCTCCATGGCAAGGATAAGTCAAGTCAAGTCAAGTCAAGAGGCTTTTATTGTCATTTTTACTATACACAGTGTTACACAGTACACAGTAAAAACGAAACAACGTTCCTCCGGAACCCTGGTGCTACACTAAACAACAAAATAACAACAGCATAGAGCTACAACACAAACATAAAGTGCATCGAGTGCAACCTGGTGCAAACAGTGCAGACAAAAAACAGTACAGACAGACAGTGCAAACAGACAACACAAGACAAGACAAAAGACAAAAAAACAAGTACAGCGCCGACTAGTAAACCTGCTGTATACTTGATTATACAGTACTGTGTATGGAGAAATGTAAAAAACTATACCCAGGAGAGAATACAAACAGAACAGAACAATGTAGTGCAAAAAAACAGCAGCAAGGAGGTGCAAAGACCGCATGTAAACATTATACTGAATACAAAGGTGCAAAGACAGCATGTAAACATTATTCTGTAGTACAAGGTGTGAGTATAAATAATAATAAATAGATAAATGGTGGTGGAGTGGATTGAGATGAGTGATGATTGTGTTTAGTCCAGGTTGTACAGTTCGGTAACACACATTTGAGTGAGTGTGTGTGTATGAGTGAGTGAGTGTGTGCGAGTTCTGTGTGTTGAGAAGCCTGATGGCTTGTGGAAAGAAACTGTTGCACAGTCTTGTTGTGACGGCCCGAATGCTTCGGAACCGTTTTCCTGATGGTAGGAGTGTAAAAAGTGTGTGTGACGGGTGTGTGTGATCGTCCACAATGCTGTGTGCTTTGCGGATGCAGCGTGTGGTGTAAATGTCCATGATAGAGGGGAGAGAGACTCCGATGATCTTCTCAGCTGTCCTCACTATCCTCTGTAGGGTCTTGCGGTCCGAGACGGTGCAGTTCCCAAACCAGGCAGTGATGCAGCTGCTCAGGATGCTCTCAATGGTCCCTCTGTAGAACATGGTCAGGATGGGGGGAGGGAGGTGGGCTTTCCTCAGCCTTCTCAAGAAGTAGAGACGCTGCTGGGCTTTCTTGGTGATGGAGCTGGTGTTAAGTGACCAGGTGAGGTTGTCTGCCAGATGAACACCAAGGAATTAGGTGCTCTTGACGATCTCGACAGAGGATCCATCAATAATCAGTGGAGATTGGTTGCTCTGTGCTCGCCTGAAGTCCACAACCATCTCTTTCGTTTTGTCCACGTTCAGAGACCGGTTGTTGGCTCCAAACCAGGCAGTTAACCGTTGCACCTCTTCTCTATATGCTGACTCGTCGTTCTTGCTGATTAGACCCACCACGGTCATGTCATCAGCAAACTTGATGATATGATTTGAGCTGTGCATTGGTGCACAGTCGTGAGTCAGCAGAGTGAACAGCAGTGGACTGAGCACACAGCCCTGAGGGGCTCCAGTGCTCAGTGTGGTGGTGCTGGAGATGCTGTTCCTGATTTGGACTGACTGAGGTCTCCCAGTCAGGAAGTCCAGGATCCAGTTGCAGAGAGAGGTGTTCAGGCCCAGAAGGTTCAACTTCTCGATCAGGTGCTGAGGAATGATTGTGTTGAATGCTGAATTACTATTATAATTACTATTGACAAAACTATGTGTAGGGTATGACCCTAAGACAAAGCAACAGTCTTCAAAGTAAAAGAGCACATCATCTCCACAACCGAAAAAGGCGAGGCAGGTTAGAAGCTCGACCAAATGCATGCTCATCGTCTTTTTCAACATTCACATCATTGTGCATCGAGAATACGTCCCCAGGGGCCAGACCGTCAATAGCGAGTTCTACTGCCAAGTTTTAAGGCTTCTGAGGGAGGACATTCCTCAAAAGCGACCAGATCTATGCTGTGATAATCTTGAAACTTTTTGATACTACCTCATATATAAACAAAGAAGTGTTCACATGTTACACCCAAAGCATGAATATACAGTACAAATTAAATATCTACTTTATTATTCTTGCTAATTTACTTATCACTTAAGTTAATTTCTGTTATATGACTTAAGAATGTTTAAGGTGAACATTTTAAGGTTTGTTGCTTTAAGTTATAATATTAATCCTCTCTTTTTTATAGAACCTTCGAAACCAAACGTTATCAAAGCACATAATGTGAACCATAATTCCTTCTATGTGAGTTGTCACATTGACAGTTGGAATGGGAAACCAGGAGAATACATAGCACAGCTCTGCATAGATAAAGACTGTCAAGAGCCAAGAAAACATAAAAAGTGTAATTTTACATTTGACAACCTCTACTACTTAACAACATATGAAGTGAAGGTATGTTTTCTGACATTTAATCAAAACATATAAAGTCATTATTTAGTGATAATATTCTGACTGTGCATTTGACACTTTATTTTTACTCAGATCTATGGTAAAAATGGCCAAGGGGATAATAGTACGATAATTAGCAAGACGTTTTCCACTAGCTGTAAGTTTTTTTAACCTTATTTCAAACCATTTTACCCATTGTTTGCACACTGCCTGGCCACAAACAATTCACCACAATGTAAAATTTAGAATCGATTAAACTACTAAAACTGCCCAACACATTATTAATAACTGAAATAATAGTGGTGAACCATCATCTTCGAGAAAGAAATGTGTTCAAGAAAAATCTTAAATGACCCTAATTAGAGATCAATTAAACATATAGTGAAATCAAATCATACTTAAACTGTAGAACTCACATCTATTAGTAAAAGTAAGAGATTTTCCATGTGTACAATGCAAGGACACAAGGGATTGTAAACAGTAAACAGCTGCATAGCCTTTAAAATATCTTTTATTTGCTAGGGAGCATAAAGATAAAAAAAAAAATAATAATTGTCCACAAGCCCATGTTTATATTGTTCCAAAAGGATGGGCAAATTTGGATAAGAAGAGAGGTGGATAAAGTGATGCACCCATCAAGACTACTGTCTACTTTACCAGATGATATGGGATTGCTTTAATTGGTCAGATACAGGTTCAGAACCATTATTTTCCAAAAAAATGAGAACAGCTAATTACAAATCTACTTAATGAAGTTTATTTATCAGTGGATTTTTTTATGGCATTGGAGTATTCCAAGATGACAATGTTAGGATTCATCAAGCTTGTAAAAAAGTCGTTCAGGGGGAAGAAATAGAATTTTAACCAATCCTAATCCCCATTAAGAAGTATTTATACCGTGGTCTGACTCTCCAATCATCAAAATTAAACATTTGTGACAAATCCTCTGATTTGCAGTAAATGCTGTGACATAGCATAAGCTTATTTTTGCCAGGCAGTGTAGATATACGTATACAAAAAAAAAAGCCTAAAATAAATATTTGTTGTATTTCAGACAATGACAAAGCCATTCTTGGAATCCTGGGCTTTCTCATTGTTGTCACGACTGTGGCTCTCCTGTTTGTCCTGTACAAAATATACGTTTTGAAAAGGGAAAAGTCAAGGTTTGTGACACAGTTTCCTAAACCATCCAAAACATGTGGCTTAATTATTAATGTTATTATTGTTGTTTTTTAATTTGTGACAAAAAATGTGTGTATTTGTCACAGCAGGAATGAGCAAGAAATGGATGACCTTCTTCCTGCAAGTAAGTTAAAACTCAGCTCACCCTTCCGTTTCTGGCCAGACAGTCTGTATTGCTGTGAGACTTATTTCCTTGACGTTGTTCTCTGCCTTGCAAGATACACTGATTCCAGTGGAACCCATGAGTGCTGATGCTCTGTTGGAGGCGTACAAGAGGAAAAGGGCTGATGAGGGACGTCTGTTCATGGAAGAATTCCAGGTTACTTTCAGATCTTGTTGGGCTTTTTAGGCTTAATACACATGCATGTAGACCTAGTATCTCAACTGCTTCAGTAATAACAAGAAAACAATTCATAACTAGATACACAACAAAAACTCTAATGTTATAGTTTTTGCAGCATATACTTATTTTCTTGACAGAAAATACCAGTATCTGTGTATAGTATCTATGTAATCATGGCTCCCTTAGGGCACTTGGGTTACCTATAGATAATATAAATGCAGTGTGTATTTACAGATACATAAATATAAGATATATTAGGGGTGTAACGGTACACGTATTCGTACCAAAATCTTTTGATACAGGGCTTTCGGTTCGATACACGTGGAACATTGTTAAAGTCTAAGTTCCCTCAGGAATGTATTAAGTGGCAGACCATAAGTTTGTTTTTTCGTACCAAAGGTACGTACCAAATTGTAAATTTTGTGTACTGTTACATCCCTAAAATAGATATACTTTATATTATAGAAAATTACACTAAATTAGCTAACTTTTATCCAATAATGTGCAACATTTTCCAATTGAATACTGATTAAAAAAAAACAAAAAAAACAATTAAATAAAATCAATTTAATAAGAGTTGATTTGACGTTTTCTTGTTTGCTTTCTGGCAGAGTGTCCCTCGTATTTTCTCCAATTACTCAGTCAGAGAGGCCAAAAAGACCGAAAACCAATCCAAGAATCGCTACATTGACATTCTCCCCTGTAAGTTCATCACGCAGCCCAAACAAAACCAGAATCATTCATTTCTTGGGATTTTTTTCTCCTCCACATAATTTAACCCGAGTTTATTTTTAGACGACTACAACCGTGTCATTCTCTCTCACGGAGAAACGAATGATTACATCAACGCCAGCTTTATCGAGGTAATAGGTGTTCATTTGAAAGATTTAGCAAGATTTTTCATTTCTCTGTAGATGAGAAAGTCTATAACCTTTACATTTCCTCATTCAGGGTTACAAGGAATCCAACAAATACATTGCAGCCCAAGGTAAAGGTCTTGTCTTAAATCACCATCAGAAATCTTTTTCCTATTGGTGCAGGCTGAGGTAAAATTTTTTTATAAGTTACGTATAACCAACTTAATTTATTTTTATAATTTATTCAAGGCCCGAAGGAAGAGACAATGGCAGATTTCTGGACAATGATCTGGGAGCAAAAGACTTCCATTATTGTTATGGTGACCCGTTGCGAAGAAGGAAACAAGGTACGGCTAATCCAGTTTATTTAGCAACAATGGACATCTCAATTGAACAAACCAGAGTTGACAATGGCAATGGAAAAACTACCTGAGACACCATGAGTCACAAACATTCAAATAGGAACCAATCACCATCTGGGTGACATTACATAATGGTGCAATTACAAATCATTTCCCTTTCATAACTGTGTATTATAACGTAAAGTGTATAAACAGGAAATTATGTGAGATGAGATTTGGGTTCCCTTTTGCGTCTGGAATGTAAGAGACTCTAAACTCTTCATTAGATAAAATTTCGACTCTACTGTATCAAATTGAAGTTATTTCCCAGGAAGAACATCCACATCCATTTTTATGGCTTCTTTTATTGTTCCCATCCATATAAATCTCAATAGTAATATTTTACCACATCCATTTTAACACATGACTAAATGAGGAGGTTGAAGGCAATCGGTAAAATATGCAACATATAGACTGACGGGTAGCTTGATGTTATTTCATTCATCCATTTTTCCATTTTTCAGTAAGTTCACAAGGTCAGATCAGATTTCTTTTCAGATCCTCCACTATACATAGGGCCTGATACACGTTTAGTGGAAGCCGTCCAGACCGTTTCCTTTTAAAGTACCAAAACCATTGTTGCTTGTCTCTTCTCGATCCTAAAATCCCAGTAGTACCTCATTTTTGGCCACCGATACTCATGACACCTTCTTCTTTCAGTGAAAGCATGTGACCAAAAATGAGAACAGGGTTATTTTGAACTGCAAAACACAACTTTATCTTCAAACTGAGACCAATACACTGAGTGACCAATCACGCCGTGCTGTATTTATTTTCTTCTAAACGTTCGTCTTCTGCTCCTCAGAACAAATGTGCTCAGTACTGGCCGTCAATGGAGAGAGAAACCGAGATTTTTGACGATTTGGTGGTGAAAATCAAGGGAGAGGAAAACTGCCCGAATTACATCATCCGCCACCTTACCATGATGAATGTAAGCACAAATCTGATCAAGTTTTTTTCATGCTCCAGGCACCCGTTGGTTAACGAGTGGTGATTTTTTCCTTCCGTTATAGCGGAGAGAGAAGTCGGCGGAACGGGAAGTCACTCACATCCAATTCACAAGCTGGCCTGACCACGGTGTGCCCTCCGATCCTGGCCTCCTCCTTAAACTCCGCCGCAGAGTCAATTCGTTCAAAAACTTTTTCAGTGGACCCATCGTTATTCACTGCAGGTAACATATGAGCTGTTTTTGGAAAAGCAAACACAGTGAACATACACATGTAATGTCCTCATGTACCAATGAGTATATTTCGTCCGTTTTTGTACAAAAAAATTTATAAATAATCTTTATTCCTGGGCAGCGCCGGAGTCGGACGCACAGGGACCTACATTGGGATTGACGCCATGATTGAGAGCCTGGAGGCTGAAGGACGTGTGGACATTTATGGATATGTGGTTAAACTTCGCCGCCAGAGATGCCTCATGGTCCAAGTGGAGGTAAGACACGTTAACTAATAAATCTATAAAGCATATGTAAGACAAGTGGGTCTAGTTCGGAATTATATGTACATAATCTTCCATGATATGACCACGTGGATCAGAAATGTACCCTGATGATTTAACTGGAAATGAACTGTACCCCAGGCCCAGTACGTGCTCATCCACACGGCGCTGATCGAGTACAGTCAGTTTGGCGAGACGGAAATGTCACTCTCAAATTTCCACTCGGAGGTGAACACACTCAGGCAGAAGGACGGCAACGAGTCGTCTTTGATCGAGATGGAGTTTCAAGTGAGTGCTTCCTTTTAACCCGACTGGTAACATATAAATTGCTTTGGATTAGAACCTACTACTTATCATTGTACTGCGATGACACTGGATTACAATTCATTATTTGGCAAATGATATATATATCACAGTTCTCAAAGTTGATGTGTTTGAAAAAGGAAAAATTGGCAAGCATAAGGATTTGAGCGAGTTTGACAAGAGCCAAATTGTGATGTCTAGACGTCTGGGTCTGAGCATCTCCAAAACTGCAGCTCTTGTGGGCTGTTCCCGGTCTGCAGTGGTCAGTATCACAAAGTGTTAGAAGGAAGGAACAGTGGTGAACCGGCGACAGGGTCATGGGCAGCCGAGGTTCATTGATGCACGTGGGGAGCGAGGGCTGGTGCATGTGGTCCGAACTCCTGTAGCTCAAATAGCTGAAAAAGTTAATTATGTTACTGTTAATCAGGTCTGGACTGTTTCGGCAACAAAAGGGGGACCAACAAAGTATTAGGCAGGTGGTCATAATGTTGTGCCTGTATGTATATATATATATATATATATATATATATATATGTATGTATGCATATAGTGAAGTAGTATAGGTCAAGTATAAACTATGTAAGGTGATTATGTGAAAATAAGAGTCTACAAACAGTCAAACATTATACTAGTGATATTCATACAATAGTCATGGGTACACGGTTATTTGAGGTGGCTGCAAATTTTGGCAATAAAAATAATCTAAATCATTAAGAAAAAGCATTTATTACACAGATCAGAAAGAAAAAGCTTTGTTTAAAAAAATTCTATAAAAAGTATATATATATTTATTTATTTATTTATTTTTATTGGAATAACTGCACATCTCTGGTTTGCACTGACCTTTTTTATAACTGTGTTTTACTCCTCAACTCGCTGGTACGTTCTAACATTTTGCTGTCACGGGTTTCCCACACAGAAACTGCCCAGATTCAAAAACTACAGAGCGTCCAACGCGGCACGCACCGAGGAGAATAAGAAGAAAAACCGCTCGTCTGTCATTCCATGTGAGCCTCGATTTTTGTTTTTGTTGGCTATTATTCGAGAAATTTTTTGCTTTGTTTCTTAATTTGATTTAGCTATGTCTTTGGTTATAATTCGTTGCCTCTCTTTTAGATGACTTCAACCGAGTCTCAATTAAAGTGGAAGACGAATCCAGCCATGAGAGCGATGCTGATGATGAGGAGGAATACTCATCAGATGAAGAGGATGATGCCCT
Organism: Silurus lanzhouensis; assembly: GCA_039877035.1. Classification (NCBI taxonomy): domain Eukaryota; kingdom Metazoa; phylum Chordata; class Actinopteri; order Siluriformes; family Siluridae; genus Silurus; species Silurus lanzhouensis. The sequence goes on along the minus strand of JBCEWE010000105.1, from coordinate 1,018,618 downwards.
CACTAAATATATCAATGCCTCCTATGTGGATGTAAATGTTTTCCTCCACAAAAAAGACATTCAGCATTTTTATTTAAATGCAATAAACGCTCATCATGTCTGCTTTTCCTTTAGGGATACTGGAGCCCGAACAGCTTCATTGTCGCACAGGGACCTATGGCTGACACGGTTGCCGACTTTCTGCAAATGCTTTACCAGAAGAAGGTTAAATCCGTGTTCATGCTCTCCGATTGCACTGAGAATGACATGGTGAGTCTCTGCAAATCCGAGCAGGTTCATTAAGTGGGTTTCAGAAAGACTGTAGTCTTATGGCTTGTTGTTGTTCTTGTTGTTTTTGTATCGATCTGTTAGGAATTTTGCTCCCAGTACTGGGACGATGAGAAGAAAACTTTTGGGGAGATGACGGTGGAGGTCAAAGAGACGGAAAACTTCCCCACGTATGTCAGACGCTGCTTAGAAATCCAGCACACGAAGGTGCGCAGCTTTTCCGTTTCCTCGTAATTGAGTTTGACTCATATAAGAAAAAAGATAAGAAAAAAACATTTGCAATTTTTCAGGGTTTTTTTTTTCCTTTAACGCAATTTATATTAGATTTGCATATTATTGTCATTTGCACATCTGCATTTACTTACTTGCTTTACTGCATTTACATCATATTGTGCAAGATAAGACACGAGTTTATTAGAGGGACAGCGCATGTAGGACGTGTTAGGCACAAAGTGAGAGAGGTGGGATTGAGATGGATTGGACATGTGCAGAGGAGGCTCATGGGGTATATATTGGTCAGAGAATGCCGAGGATGGCGCCACGTGGAAGGAGGAAAAGAGGAAGGCCAAGGAGGAGGTTTATGGATGTGGTGAGGGAAGACATGCAGGTAGTAGGTTTGAAAGAGGTAGATGTAGAGTAGAGTAGTATGGAGACGGATGATTCGCTGTGGCGACCCCTAATGGGAGCAGCCGAAAGTAGAAGACGAAGAATTACATCATATCGCATGAATCATACAGTTACCTCTAATAAATATATAATAACTATTGCCCCTTACATAAATTGCATTTAATTGCTTAATTTTATTTCATTGTTATCTGCAATACTGGTTCGATGCTAAGTCCATTTTATTGTCTGCATTGTGCTCTGATGGTAATAATAATGTTGAACCTAACGCAACCTAGCCTAAGATTAAGTCATGACTTGCTCATCACTCCTGCAGAGGAAAGACAGCCACACGCTGCAGCAGTACCACTTCCTGAAATGGACCGGTCTTGAGCTCCCAGCCAACCCGCTTGAGTTAATCGACATGATGAAGAGCATCAGACAGAGCAGCGACAGCAGCAAAGTTGAGAATTTGCCCATTGTTGCACACTGCAAGTAAGTCAAAATGAATAGCGTCTTCAAAAAAGTCCCTCCGTAGAGCTGGAAGTAAAGCATGTTTTTTTTTAAAGCTAGCGATAAATACACGGATTTAGTTTGTGGAACAATTCAAGCAGCTTTTCCGGAGACAAGAATACCGCCTCAATTTTGTTCTCAAAGTTGATGTGTAAGAAGCAGGAAAAATGGGCAAGTGAAGATTTGATTTCAGCGAGTTTGACAAGTGCTAAATTGTGATGGCTAGACGACTGGGTCAGAGCATCTCCAAAACTGCAGAACTTGTGGGAGGTTCCTGGTCTCCAGTGATGTATTAAAAGTGGTCCAAGGAAGAAACATTGGTAAACTGGCAACAGGGTCAAGGTTCCAACAAACAAGCTACTGTACCCCAAATTGCTAAAGAGTTCTGGCAGCAAATGGGGGACCAACACAATATTCGGCAGGTGGTCTTAAAATTAGAATTGATCAGTGGCAATACAGTTATGCCTGGTCCGTGTATACAGATGTAAATATGTATTATAGTATATTTACACTCACATGAGCGTTTTCTTTACCAGTGATGGCTCCTCGCGCTCTGGAATCTTCTGCGCCTTGTGGAAGCTTCTAGACAGTGCAGACACAGAGAAACTGGTGGACATCTTCCAGGTGGTCAAGGACCTACGCAAATCTCGTCTGGGCATGATCAACACCCTTGTGAGTTTCTAAACTTCATGTGTAGACAACAAAGTCATGCAAACTTGATAGAGAAACAAAAGATAGGTCATCAGTTTTCTAGATCATTTATACATTGATCTATGTCACTTTCGAGAGACGGCATTTAGCAGAAATACTGTGAAATTCCAACCCCTAAAACATCTTGAACAGCTTTTACACGTTCCGTAATACTATGCGCTCTATTTAAACAGGAGCAGTACGAGTTCCTGTACACGGCCCTGGAGGGGGCGTATCCCATGCAGAACGGTGAGGTGAAGAAGCCCAGCGAAGCCCCTGCTGACTCCGTGCAGGTTGTAAACGAATCGACGGCACTGATCACTCCCAGCACGGATGCTGTTACCACAGAGAGCGCCCAGGAAAGTACTGACCCGGCACCACCAGAAGAGGGCGCCACCGAGGCCAAAACCGAGCCGGAGAAAGCCGTTAGTGAAAGCACCACTAACGGTCCCACCATGACTGTAGAAGTTTAAACTTTTAAATCGTTGTTGCAGCATGTTTGCAACTTTCTTTTAATTGTTTTTCCACACAAAAAACAACAACTATTTAAAGACTGTTTATTTGTTACCTTCTAAGTTGCTGTAAAAAAAATTCTAAAAATGTTTGACATTGAATTTTAGCGTTGTTGTAATTAAATATAGTATTAATTTAATTATTAGAAAAAGGTGGGGAAAAAAAAATTTATTTGGAGAAACGATTTCCAATGAGTGGGGCTTTTGTGTTTCATTTTTTTTCGAAGACTTTTTCTGTTTTTTATGCAACATATTTACCGCTTCCTATCAAATCCTATTTCACGATTTCACGCCATATTTTGGTTTCCATTGGTTTTATTAGCCTTCATGTAATGTGCGTGAATGTAATGTAAATGGAAAGTTTGGTAATATTCGCTGTATATCTATATATATATATAAATTTCTAGAGGTATTTTGTTGACGAATATTATAAAGCTATGAAAATGCGAATGTATTCATTTGGTTCGAAATGCAAAGGTACACTTTTTTGTCTTCAAACTAGTTCATGGGAATATTTTTCACTTGTAGATTACTATCTTATCTAATGACGGCTTTTCCGTGTTGTTTGTTCATCGCAAAAATATATATACAATTGAGGATATAACTGTTACTGTAAAATCGTAGACTAGTAAAAAAAAAGCTGCATTTAAAACAAGATCATTACCGTTAGCAGTGTAGGTGCCTCTTATTCAGGTTTGTAGGACACTCCAGATGCAAAAGCCAACAGTCTTTTGTTAACCCAATACAACAAAAAGAATAGAATCATTCGATCTGGGTTGTGACAACATCCTGTACAGATGTGATCAAGCATAGATAGTGTGTATAGTGAAGATTTTACTGAAGCAACATGATGGCTGTCATTGTTTTATTATATTACACGAACAGAGTAATAGTTTGTCTTTTTTTTTATGTACATTCATTAATAAAGTATCAACCTGTCATCCAGTGGCCCAGGCATCTGTTACTGAAGTATACCTCTCAATGGGTTCTGTTTTATATACCGGCTTCCTGTTCAATTCATTCGATCTCATATAACATATAACCAAATATAAATATATATTTACAATGTTAAACTGTATTTATTTTCAATATTATTGATGTTATTATATATTTTCTTAATAAATAGACACATGACTGGTGTATATCTACATATATTAAATGGCATTTAGCAGATTCCCCCTTATATATCTTATTTATACTACAAGAAGTTATCGGTAAGGGGCCTGGATTAAGGGTCCAGCAGTGGGCATTTGCTGGTCCTGGGATTATAAATCTTTCCATCCACCCTCTTAACAAATGTAATTAATGTCATGCATGAATTCCTTTTGTAACTAATATTCATAAATGTGTTTGATTTCCCTATAATTATGATAGTTTCATTGACAAAAAATGTCATTGTTGTGTTGAACAACCCAGAATTTATGCCAAAAAAACATTCAGTTATTGTATTAATTGTGTCTGATGAGTCCAGATGAGATTTCTGCAAGAAGGAGAGTGATGGAGTGATGCATCAGATGAACTTTCATCCATAATCACTCAATCAAAATCCAATTGAAATGGTTTGGAATGGGTTGGACACAGAGAGTTAAGGAAACGCAGCTAACAAGTACTCAACATCTCTGTGCACTCCTCAAGATTGTTGTAAATCCATTCCTGATGATTACCTAATGAGGCTGACTGAAAGAATGGCAAAAATGTACAAAGCTGTCATCAAAGCAAAAAGTGGCTTGTCAAGAACATCTTGAATTATTCCCCCCCAGACCACCAGAGGGTACCCTTTGTCTTACTTGTTGCTGACTGTTTACCTCCAGGCCTCCAGACCGCACCCTTGTATACTATTTTGTATTTCTTCTTTTGTTGTCACTTCCTTCTCCTGAGTAAGTTTGCACACTTATTTGATTTTACTTATTAGCCAATTGTTAGCCAGGTCTTTGTTTTCTGGTATTTTCTATGTGACTTGCACTGTGTATTTGTATTTTTGTAATTGTTCCAGTCTCATAGTGTATGGTTTTCTTGATTGATTGATTGATTGACCTTCAATCCGTGTTAGCCTAGCCCTTTGTTACTCCCCTTGTTAGGTTATTTCTTGTTTATTTCAAATAAATTGCGGCATTTGCATCCACCTCCCCCTCTCATTGATTTACCATGTAACAGAATGTCTCAACCAAGACAGAATACAGCGGAACTGTATCTAGGAGAGTTTGACCATCTCCTTATCCAGAGTCAATTACAGCTGGCTAAAGCAATTGCTGACATGGACTGGGATATCAAATAACAGCAGGACCCAAGTCTTGATCCAGGATGTCATGGCCGACCTTATGAGTGCTATTACAAACACTTAAAAAAATCATATTATGAGAAGGAACATTTAGTTAAGTAAAAAGAAAAGACTTTAAGAAATGACGGTCAGTCTAAAGAGTGGTTCCCATTGTGAACCATGGAGGAGGAGGTACAATGATGAGGGGGTGCTTTGCTTGTGAAACTGTTGTTGACTGTCAAAACTGAGGGCACACTTAACCAGCATGACTACCACATCATTTCTCAAGATTGTTGGAAAACCATTCCAGATGACCCTTATTAGGCTGACATTTTTTCTCTAGTCCACCAGAGGGCACCCGTTGTCATTTTTTTCTTGCTGAGGGCATTTCTTTACCTCCCCTCTCCACTGAGAACTTCAATTCACCTCCCTTTTTCACTGATGAGTACGTCACTCTGCCCCCTTGCTCAGCTGAGGATGTTGTCCTGTCCCCTTGCTTGGTTGAGGGCATCACTCCCCTTGTGACCATCGATCCACCATGTGGGTTACCCACCAGCATTGCACCCCACTCTGGCCTCACCACCATCATTGCTCAACACAGGGTTTCAGGCCCTACTAAGTTAGGGTGTTTGGCAATAAGTAGATACGACTCGTTTGATCCACAAAACACAAGGAATGGACAATAGATCAGTGGAAAACTATCCTTTTGTCTGATGAGTCAGATTTGAGATCTTTGCTTCCAACCACTGTGTCTTTGTTAGACGTACAGAGGGTGAACAGACTGTTCCTGAATGTGTGGTTCCCACTGTGAAGCATGGAGAAGAAGGAGGAGTGATGGTGTTTGGGTTGCTTTGATGGTGACTCTGTTGGTGACCTTGTCAAAATTGAGGGCACAATTAACCAGCATGTTTGCTGCAACATGCCATCTCAACTGCTTTGCACTTAGTGGGACCATGGTTTGTTTTCCAACAGTACAATGACCTCAAACACACCAATAGGTATGTAGGAGCTATTTTTCCAAGTAGGAAAGTGATGCAGTGATGCATGTGATGACCTGTCCCAATCACCCAATCTAAATTCAACTTCGATGGCTTGGACCAAATGAAGGAAAAGCAGCCGACAAGTAATCAACACCTCTGCGAACGTCTCATGGTTGTTGTATAACTACTCCAGATGATTCAGGCTGAGTGAAAAAATGCCAAGAGTGTGCAAAGCAAAAAGTGACTTGTCCTGGTCAGCTTGGAATATTTCCTTTCTAGACCACCAGAGGGCACCCTTTGTACACTATTTTGTATTTCTTACATTTTTTTTTAAATCACTTTCTTTTCCTGAATGAACATTGCACACCTATTTAATTTTAACTATTAGCCAGATTATTTAAGCTCTTTATTTTCTGCTGCTCATGTTTGAGGCATTATTTTATTACATTTGTTGACTACATAATACCATATTTGTTCTGTCATCATTTTTTGTGTCTTTAGTATTTACATTGTAGAAAATTATAAAAAAAATATTAAGAAAAAACATAGAGGGAGAAGTTTTGTACAAAATTTTTGACTGACAGAGTAGATCCATCATTGCTAAAGTATGCAGTAATGGGTTGTAACTAGAGGATCTTTAGGCTGTTCACGTGGAAGCATCTTCATCTGCACAGAGTGGTCTCCAATTAAAAAGAGCTCCATCCAGAGGCAGGGTGTCGGCATGAATGAGACAGACTAAAAAGAAGAAAGGGAAAGGATTGCTGGTCACTGGTACCATGGGAGCATGTTTACCTTAAGGTGACAAGAATAGAGGAATAAGGATTATGAAGTATCCTTGTTACATAAAATGTAGACACTGTACAGTGTGATCAGTGTGCAAGTCGGGACTTTGGCAATAATTGTTTGCTTCATTTGCTTTCAATAAATTACAGAGTGATATTACAGTTGGATAGCTGCAATTAGCTACAAACAACATGGCCAACCCACACACCTAGAATGTAATAACAAGGATTATATTATAAGGTGAAGACCAGGATTAGGAATTGGTTTCATGAAATATACAAACTAGATAAGTGTAATGCAGATAACATACACCAGATGGCGCAGGAGGACAAGAAAGACTGGAAAACATACGGCCTGTGAGTAAAACGATTGGATTATTTATCATACAAAAATAATGCAAAATAGCAGTTTTGATCTTATATATGAGACTTTTTATATATATAAAGCATTCGGCTCTATTCCCGGGATGAACCGTGCCCTCGGATTCTGATTTTCATCCCAGCCGCTTCACACACGGTCACTTGAGATGGTGCCAAAAGAATAGCATTTGCAAATAACAGGGATGTTATAGCGGTCTTCGTAAGAGACAGCACTCAAAAGGCGTCTCTCAAATCTTGGCAGTGTTTTGTCCATCAAAACCATGAACAAGTGGAGACAAGACACAAACTTGTTGAAGTCTGACACATAGTCACTGTTCCAAGGTCTGGATTGGAACCCATATTCATCCTCCTTTTCTTTGCCAATTCCCATTGGTTTGAAGCGTGTGATTCGATAAATGGAACTTACACTTTGGTATCTTTTATTCCGAAATAGAGAATTGCACCAGTTCAAAGGCACTGCCTCTAAACTTGAAAATGTTTTACCACACAGTCTCGAGCTTGTCCAGGGCTTTTGACATCTCTGGCCAAATTGCCTTCACCCCTGTAGTCTTGAAACTACTCACTTTTCTAACCACCATAAAGACATCAGACAAAGAGATATGTATGCCCAAGCACTTTAGATTTCAACCACTACCTCATGAAGTGATGGCATTTCTACTAGGTTCAGGAGGTCCTCCAAAATGAACGTGGTCAATTTAGACTCAACCCCCTTTGGTTGCTTGGTATAAGCATCCTTATTGGAAATGCTTGGAAAAGACCCCAAAACAATCAGGAGGTGCTCTTGGGTTTAAAAGGTAAATCCTGAGTCCATTCTTCCTAATCTCCTTCACAAACACCCGCCACATCCTGAACATCTAGAGATGTACCAGCACCTTTTGGATCGCACTTTATGTAGAGTTTTGACATTGGACTTCTTTGAACGTGTAAAGGCTCTGGCATGGAGGATTTGGTGTTGGATCTATGATGCTCTCAGATGATGAGTTGCACCTACTGAGTAAGGTTTCTACTGAGCTCCTACGTTGTGGAACTCCTGGTCAACTGACTGTAGAAGACTGTAGAAAAGACTCCTCATAATCACCCACTCCTGTGCTCATGTTTTTTTTTCTCTATGGTGTTTTGAATGGTTTTTAAGATCTTGATATCACCCGAATGAGTACGGGTTCCCTTTTGAGTTTGGTTCCCTTCAAGGTTTCTTCCTCGTACCATCTAAGGGAGTTTTTTCCTTGCCACAGTTGCTGCTCATCAGGGATAAACACACATTTTATTCAATTTTTTTTGTCTTGTGCTTTGAGACAATGTCCATTGTGAAAAGTGCTTTATAAATGAAGAAGGTTAAAAAACCCTTATTTGCTTTTTTGCTGCATATGTACAAACAACCATCAGCTTCTTCCTTCCTGGTGAGTAAGTTGTTTTCTTTCCTCCAACTGTGGGAATTGTGAAATAGGGCGGAGGCCACTCAAAAACTTTGGTACCAGAGCCCATACTGTGTGTGAGATATTATGTCCATACCTTTCCATTATGCACACTAACCTGGGCCATCTGATGCTATATATTGCATCTAATATATTTAGGAAAACTGTGGCTTCCTTTTTTTCTATCACAGGTCGTAGGCAGTCTATATGATGTCCCGAACCTAAGAAGGGGTCAGTTCCTTCATTTGTTTCTTGTCCATTTGTAGAAGACCTCACATAAACGTAAATCTAGCATGCTAATACTTTGTTGCTAATTTAGTTTTTTTAGTCTACTGCCTGAAGTAATATATCCTGTATCTAAGATTATTCGTTCTGAGCTCTTACAGTTTAGCATCATTGAACAAAGTATGCACTGTACATAAACAAATGCCCAAGAAATTGTGGAAATTCCCTTTAATAAATCAAGTGTAATTCCTTGGAAACTCTGTGCCTTCAAAAACCACATTCGACTCCACCCAGGAATACAATTATCATATCATCTTTCACTACGGCCTTTGTGCGGATGGTATTTGCAGTAGGTGTGGCCCAGTCCCTCACATACAGAAAGATATATTTCACCAATAATATACAGCTAGTTGCAAAAAAAACTAAAAATGTCCGATCCTATATGTGGCATGAATTACAGACAGCAGCTTGATATAATTATGGTTCCTGCTTTGGGGAGGGTTTTAGTTTAGAACTGAGGAGTTCCAGCTCTAACTTTAGAAACAGCTAATCTGGGCTTATATAAATGTTTAGATTTAGATGATGTATGTAATGTATCAGATGATCTCTTGGAAATTGAATTGTCTTGAAAACACGTGCTTTATACTGTATGTACATTGGCAGAGATGGTATTAGGAACATATACGTAGAATACCGATACACAACGTAACAAAGATTTGTCTAGAGTGTAAGACTTATAATAGACAATAATGAAAAACAATGGTACAGTAGGGCAAAATTTAACTTGACACTATGTATAGTTATTTATTTTAGGGAAGCTAAGTAAAGAGTGCAGGCAGGGTGGAGTGGGTGGAGAAGAGTAATAGCAGGAGTGATTTGTGATAGAAGAGTATCTGCAAGAATGAAAGGCAAAGTTTATAGGACTGTGGTGAGACCTGAGATTTTGTATGGATTAGAGACAGTGGCATTGAGTAAAAGACAGGAGGCGGAGCTGGAGGTAGCAGAGCTGAAGATGTTGAGGTTTTCGTTGGGAGTGACGAAGATTAGAAATGAGTTTATTAGAGGGACAGCGCATGTAGGACTTTTTGGTGACAAGGTAAGGAAGGCGAGATTGAGATGGTTTGGACATGTTCAGAGGAGGGACATGAGTTATATTGGTAGGAGAAAGCTGAGGATGGAGCCACCAGGAAGGAGGAAAAGAGGAAGGCCAAGGAGGAGGTTTATGGATGTGGTGAGGGAAGACATGCAGGTAGTTGGTGTGAAAGAGGCAGATGTAGAGGACAGGGGAGTATGGAAACGGATGATCTGCTGTGACGACCCCTAATGGGAGCAGCTGACCATTTTGAAAGTAATCAGATGTTTAGAATGATTTAACTGTTTTTTTCTTGTTTCCTTTGTTAGGTTTGCTTAATAAATGAATAGCTTTGAATGTCTACTCTTGGTTTAAACCCTGGTTTTTGTCTATAAAAAACATTTTTTTGTCAAACATGAAGCACATGAAGAACAAAAAGCTGTCTATAGAGAAAAAAAACGCTAGCAATTCCAAAGCTAAGTCAAGTGGGAAGTGGATTAGATCTATTAAACAAGCACTGGACTTATTCAGTACCGATCAGAAGGTCAGGAGTTCAAGACCCAGCACTGCTAAGCTGACACTTTCAGGCCCTTGTGCAAAGCCCTAAACCTTCTCTGCTCCAGGACTGCAGTATCATGTTTGACCCTGCACTCTGACCCTAAATTCCTAACAAGCTGGGATATGTGAAGAATGAATTTCACTGTGCTGTAATGTGTATCTATGACAAGTAAAAGCCTTTTTCTTTGTGTCCTTTCAATGCTCTAGTATTAGTCGACTTGTGTAAACAATAGCAACTGATGACAAAAAAAGCTGAGAAAAACCCAGTCAATGACTTCAATGGCCTTTAACTTGTTTAATTACACTTTGGCTCACCCGAAAATTGAATGCTGCTACAAAAGATTCTAGATGTTTAAGCCTAGCAATTCCATCAGCTCTGAAACACTGTCCTATGAACTATAGAAGTGAACAAAAGTGACAAAACATCTGCCAAACCATGGACAATTCACCACCATGCCACCAGAAGGCACTGTTCCCTGAATTTCGAACCCTTTTATTTTGGCCTTGTTCATTTCCTGTTTAGAACATATGTACAAATCACATTAATGATACAAAAAAACTATACACCCTTAGCATTGGTTAGCTCAAACAAGTAAATTCTGGCTGTTTGTGTTTGGACTGGGTTTGATCTCGAACTGCTGCTGTAGTTTTCAGATGGGATTGTCTTTTGAGGGGATGACGGGAATATGCATTCTCATCATCTCTGAGAATGACCTATCCGACTGGTTTAGAGCCCCTTTATGTAAAAAAAATGATGTCACAGTCAAGTACTGGTATCCATTCCCGTGATTTACCTCAGCTCTTGAAGGGTTAAAGAGGAGACAAGTTGGATCTCAGAGGCGCCTACAGATGCGCCTCAACCATATCAGAAAGGGCAAACAGCCTTTATTACCATTGCAGGTCATGATAAATATTTAATCATTCTATATGGCCTAGTTAATGCTCCATCTGTCTTCCAAGCATTTCGGAATGAGATCCTGAGAGGATCATTGAACCACTCTGTCTACATCATCCCCATCAACAGCATTCTCAGTTTCTCCACATCTGAGAAGAAAGACATGGCTGTCAGGTTGGAACGTTTTCTGCATTTATAAAAGTAAATTCAACTTCTCTTCAGTTGAGTTCCCAGGTTACAACGCTGAGAAAAGGGATGTAGAAATGGACCAAGCCGAAATCAACATACTGGATACAAGCCTGAACTAAGGAAGAACTCCTACATTTTATAGGGTCTGCAATTTAGGCGAGGTCTCAGCTCAGTGGAGGCCATTTTAAAGCATGGAGAAACAGAACTGTCAAGTGTTCAGAGGCTGCAATTTGAGCTTTCCAATACCTAAAGGAGCATTTTGCTAAATCTCCTGTACCCCACTAACCAGATCCCACTCAATAATTGATTGTTCCTCTGGGCTCCTGGCAGAACTCCCAACTGCCATGGAAACCACAGAAATTGTATTTTAAGACTTGTTTAGATACTGTGCTCTCTATGAGGACTTCGTGAATTGCCATGCATTCTGTTCACGCCTCAACATTAATGTCAGTTTGTTGAGAGCCACTTTTCTGTGATAATAAATCATGGCATATGTCCACGGACATGAACTGGTGAAGACTGGTTTGCAAGGTTAAGTTCAGGAAGTCAACATTAACTATTTGTTATACCAAAGCATTATAGAAGCAAATGTGTGGCCATCTGTGTAGCAGGTAAAGCTTGGTCATAACTGGGTCATGGAACAGGACAGTAATCCTAAGCATATCTGCAAAAGTACAACTCAATCAAAGCTTTGGAACGAGCAAGTCAAAGTCCAGACTTTTTTCCAGACAATTTGTATTATCTGTCTCCCCCCAACCCTCCTTGAGTTCCTGTAATGTTTACCAAGTTTGCAGAGTGATTTGGGTTTGAGATTTTTGTGGAAAAGTATTATAACAGATACTATAAATACACTTTATTTTTGGTCACATATATTTTGCTTGCAATAACTGCATCAAGTGGTGACCCATTGATACCACCATCCGAACTGTTTTTCTTTTGTGGTATGTTTTTTTAGGTTTGCATTGCAGCTGTTGCTTAAGTTTTTAGTTTTTTTGGTACTCATCAGACCTCTGTTCAGGAGGTGAAACACTGCTCAGTTGATTTACGGTCTGTTAATTCGGCTTGGCCAGTCTGAAACCTTTCACTCCCCTCTGAAAAGTGTTTTTCTTTTGTCTTGTAGCATGATGAGATTCCTCCCAATTAGATTAGATGTATTACTTTGTAAATTGCAAACGAAATGTTTCTGTGAACTTCTTGAAGTACACCAATAAAGATTTATGACCCTGTTTCCAAAGCATACAAGCCCAAGTCATTAGATTATTTATGTATCCAGATTTCCCTTCGCATCACTTTTTAGATGAGGTTCATCTTGCTTCCCGAACTGTGTAGCTTTTTTGTTATTTTCTCAATATTTCTGAAAGACTGTATTGTCTATGCCTCATATGCTATATGCTTGTGCAATGCTCTGTTTCTCAGATTCACCTGCCTTGCTTTTTAGAGCTATTCATTTGTTAAACAAGCCATGTGACAGGGCAACACCTGGACAAGAAAAAACATCTGTCACTTACATTTTCCAATATTTTTGAAAATCTTGCAAATGGGTGCATTTCGAACAACAGGCTCTGTGTTTTATATTGTTTAACAGGTCAGGATTTAAATATGAGGAACCAAAGTTGGATTTTTAATCCATCATCTTGTATTATATTTTCCTCCAAAAACCAAATGACTTCAATGTACAGCAAAAATGTAAAAAAATCGTCTGATGTTCCAGTACTTTTGGAGGGCACTGTATATCTCATGCCCAGGAATTAGCAATAGCAGATATCATATTATATGCGTCCTACATTCAATAATACTTTGGCCAGCTTGGTCAGTATTTTAACGCTATCCCGACCCACTCATATATGAAAGCAAGATATTCTGTGAATTAAAAGCCTGCATAGTTCCTTCTTCTCTTTTTTTTTAACAAGCGACTTTGTTAAATTCCACAAAAAGTGCCTGATACCCCCTGTTTCCTATACAGAGACTGAATGTGCGAATCTGCTGCCTGTGAGAGAAAGTGTTCATGAGACTCATGAGATACCCCAGTCATAGCATTATCATGCAAAAAAGCGCCTTTCCCCCCCCTAGCAAACACAAAGAGGCTACATATCTCACACAAAAGATGTGTTCAGCGTGGACAAAACCCACACAGTTGCAGGGCCAGACTTCATGCCACTATACAGTCAAGTATTGTCTGCCCTGGTTCTCACAGATGCAATTCTCTCTTTCTCTCTCTCTCCCTCCCATCCTTTCGTTTTCACTTCCCTCTTTCATAACCATTCACACAAATATCTAATGTGTCACCGACTCATATAAAAGCACAACTTTTTTTTTTTTAAGCCTGGTTTGGTGAAACCATGCATGACCTAAGCCCTACAGTCAAACCAATTGTTCTGCTTGTATTACAATTTTGGTCAACAGATGGTTTTTTTTTGTATAATTCGAGGGTAGATTTCGTCCTTTTTATAGAACTACTACTATCTTATTTTTTGTCTCCACGCGCTCACATTCTCCCGAATTCACTTGACTCTAAATACTTGTTTCAGCATGGCGTTTTTTAACCCCCCAAAATTGTAAAAAATGAATAACGATTTGCGTATCCTAAAGCCCCATTTCCCTGTGTACAATGGCTTTCTGATTCATCTGCACTGAATGCAACATGGTACTAGACTTATTCATGTTTGTTGTACATGGTGAATGGATGCGCCTGGCAGGACGACAGTCCTAAATAAGTGTGAAGATCCGATCACGTACCCCCTCATTATGCGAGCGATCATCCAGCGCAGGGACAACTGCTGCCTCGGCTCACAGCGACACCCAATCAGATTGCGCCCAGTGAGAAAATAATTCCCCATGTAGGCTCCTTTTTTTATGAGGCTTTATGGGAGCACTTTTAAATCTCATTAGATGCTACAGCTGCACTTCGGTGCTGCACGCTGATTTTTAGTGTTTTATTAATTCTGCCATAGCGCAGTGCCCCCTCGCTGGCACGAGACAAGCCTCATTTGGGGGCTTTTAATGGAGCTAGTTCTAAACAGAGCCAACGAAGCACAGATTGAGATTGTATAATACAGTCAGAGAATAAACACACATAGACATACTGTTTTGAAAACTGTAAAACATTTTAGCATCATGGAAGTTGTTGTTTTTTTTTTTTTGCTTAGTCAAAGCTCAGTATATATAAATTTTCTGGTTTCGCAAACAAGATGTTGGAAGTTAAAAATAAAACTATTAAAGATATAGTGTACCTAATTGCTACATCGTATGAACAAACGTACTGGGACCCGACTTTTTAATTCATATGTGGTTCTTTCCCAAACTGTTACCACAACCTTGGAGGCGCACAATTGTATACTTGTCGTCTTTGGTCTTTGATAGAATGAAAATTTTCACTACGCTTGAACTAGAAGACCCGGACCTGTTCCATCATCACAATGCCCTAGTCTACTCCATTAAATCATGTAGGGATTTGCATTTCCATAACTAATTTTCACATACTGTATGAAGTAGCTACAAATGCGATGTGATGCGATATAATTAATCTCTATTGCGATGCAGTGCGATCCGATTTCAAATTTATTCAACACAATGCGATTCAATTAAATTTAATGCTGTGCAATTCAATATCATACAGATAGTTTCCATTTTGGCAGACGCCCTTATGTACATATTTATCTCAGCTTATACAACTGAGCAGCTATAGGGTTAAGGGCCTTGCTCAGGGGCCCAGGATTTGCAGCTTGACGTGGCTGAGATTCGAGCTTATGACCTTCAAATCCAATGCCCAATGACTTAACCACTAAGCTCCACCTCCTGTTCGTCACCTGTTCTGTCTTCATGAAGATGCAGCTCTACCTCTGCCATGTTAATCTGTATTCTCTGTGACTCTCAGGAAACACCTCGGCCTCCACAGTGTTGCGACGCATCATATTAGTGTAGCAGCAGCGGTGCTGAGAGATCGTGCTCGAGAAACTGTTTAACGAGGAGAAATCAATCTACCAATCTAGCAAATATTGGTCACAAAATATTGGTCACTTTCTAAATAATACAAGTATCTCAGTAGCTCATCTACTAACAATTCAATATAAATAAATAGGTTTTTACAGATGCAAATATGTTTAAATCGATGCATCACATTGACTTTGACACCGACGCACCTAAGCAATTCGTTGAATTTTCCCATCCCTATTGTACATGAGTAGATCTTTTATGGCCTGCAATACTGTAGAGCTCTAACCTCAACCCTATTGAACTGAAGAATTGGAACACCAAAATCTAGTGGAACACCTTCCCAGAAGAGTGGAGGTTATTATAAGGGTAAATAGGGACTAAATGTGGAATGGAATGGTCCAAAAGCATGTAAGGATTTTATGGATGGGTGTCCACAAACTTGTCTATAGAGTGTAAGCTAGGTTGGGTTAGGTTTATATTGATGGTCAATGTAAGGCTGAAAGGAAATTTGGAAGAAATGCAACAGTCTTTGGGTTTGGGTTGGGGGTTAGAGGTTAGGGTGTCCTTGGGAATACCTCTAACCCTCCGTAGGCAATGTCTGTAATGTTGGGCGGCTGTGTCCCAATAATTTGTTGTGATGTAGGGTTTCCTGGTAATGTACTGTGCCATAGGTTTAAGGTACACTGTGAGTAAAGGATCAGTGCAAATGATCTATAGAAAGTAGAAATATGAATATAAAACTATTACCACAGGGCATTTCTATATGATCCAGATATATGTTAATGTACACAGTTGGCTGTTAATGAACATATACACTTGATTGTTTTCTGATGTGCCAACAATGCAGTAAGGTATGGCGTAAATACCACCCTACCGTTTGACTTTACACTTTTGTTACATTCTAAAACAACTGAAATGGGGTAATTACAAACCAAATCACTGACATGACTTGAATCTTGAATTGCGTCATACCATCGGAGTCCTTTTACCCACAACACTGTATTTTCTTATCCAGGGTGCAAATTTAGCCAGTGTAATTAATGCTAATGTGTCAGGAAAAAAAAAAAAACACTGCTGCCAAACCATCCATTGGAGGCGAGGTGAACACACTGAGACACTTTGTTCACACCTGATATTTTTGGACTCTGGCTTGTGAAGGAAAGAGGAGGAACGAGAGAGAGAGAGAGAGAGGGTGTGAGAGAAAAAAAAACTGTCACTGTTTATGTGGAAACCTAGTTGTGGAAATTCTCCCGTGTGTCTGAAACCACTGCAATTGAAAAACGTAGCGGTGGATATTTTTAAACCCCAGGAAACCTCAAGGCCCTGTACTTAGAGGGGGTCATGCAAGGCGAGATGGCGGTGTACCATCTGAGAAAAAAAACTCCACCCTTCTGCAGTTCCTCTGCTCTCTCACAGAGGACACATCCTATTCCTTTTGTACCTGAAGAACTGCCTGCTACTTGCCCTTTCAGTTGCATCTTTTAGCCTTTTTTTAATTGATCTTTTAAAGATGGTTGGATTGAGAAGAAATTAAGAGGAGTTGTGACTAAAAATACTGTATATTACACTACAATCTGTCTAAATACTGGATTCTGATTGTCTAGAAGCAGGCTGTGAGGCTGAAAATGTTAAACGCACAGGTATTTCCGATAAAGGTGGATCAATAACCAGAGCGACATAAGTTATTGTAGCGTACAGAGTGAAACAGCTATTATTACATTTACATTTGCGGCATTTAGCAGACGCCCTTATACAGAGCGACGTACAAAAGTGCATTGAGTCTCTAGCAATGAATAAATCTACACTGGTACGCCAGATTACAAACTTTATATAGATATAACTCTTGCATTTTACAAGGCAAACTTGGAAAGTGCTAATTTAAGTGTTTAAGGAAGAGGTAGGTCTTCAATCGTCGCTTGAAGGTGGTCAGGGACTCCGCTGTAAGGACATCTAGGGGAAGTTCATTCCACCCACCTCGGGACTTCAAGGAACAAGGAAGAGCCTTGAAGTGTACTTACCTCTCATTCTGAGAGAAGGTGGTACCAGTCGAGCAGTGCTGGAGGATCTCAGACAGGGTGGTGCAGTGCGAGATGTGATGAGGTCTCTGAGGTAAGATGGCACTGGTCCATTTTTGGCCTTGTAGGCAAGCATCAGTGTTTTGAATCTGAAACGTGCAGCAGCTTATTAGCATTCTCTTTTGACATTTCTGAGGTAAATGGATCATTTTGGATCCATTTACAATGGGCCAAGGCTAAAGATTCGGCAAAACAAGGAATACATTTATTAAATCATCTTTCATTCATTTCTAAGGTGGTTTTAACAGTGGAAATTGTCTCAAAGCAGAAACAGTCCAAATAAGTCAGTCTCGATGGTGGCAAAGAAAGACTCCCAGAGATGGTATAAAGAAGAAACCTTGTGAGAAACCAAGCTCAAAAGAGAACCTATCCCCATCTGATTGACACACAATGTCTATTCTTTATAGTTACATCACTGCACAATAGGTTAAATTTTTGAATAATTTGTAATGGTGAATTAGCGCAGCCCACTAGCTATATCTCGCAAGCTAGCCTTGCTTGGTGCAAAATGGAGATAGCCTTTGACAGTGTGTAACACACATTGCAAAAGGATCTAATATTCTTTACATAGTACCCAGAATTCTGAAATGTACTTCACAGTAGACCAAACCTGAGGTGGTGTTACACAAAAAAAGCATTACTTCAGGTGCTAGGTTGTATTAAAATGCTAGCCCAACCTCCCCCAAAATATAATAACCAGAAAAAAATATAAAATATAATAACCAAGAAAATAATTACATACAGTAGTTATTGTTTTACATTGTTCTTTGAGTAAAATATGAAATACTCACACTGCTCTCGAAGTGTTATACCTCATTTAATGTCATTAAAAAAAAAAAAGTCACGTTGTAAGCTGATTTCGTAGATGTAAAATCCTGTTGGACTGTTAACATGCCATGAATTTTTCACACCATTTCACATCCAGTGACAGCACTTTTGTCAGAGACGAGCCATAGTCTTCGTGGGTTTTAATGAGCTCGGATGCTAATGTGCGCAATAACGGCGAGCGTCCTCGTGACGAGGGATCGGTTTTCGAGAAAATCGCTCCCACTTGTTCACTGTAGATGGGGAAAATTCCATAAAAATGTCGTCCGGATGTCAAATAGAGTGCAAGAGATTCGCAAGCGAAAGGAATGGAGCATATACATTAAGTGAAAGACACGCTTGGTCATAATTCTCTTTAGATATAAAGTCTACACACTCCTGTTATAATGGCGAGATTTTTTTTAAGGAGAAATGCTGACGATTGATCAAATTGTGAGATCTTTTGTGCACACGGCCCCTCTTCGAGTCATTCTACGTTCCACAGGTTTTTGATAGGGTTTAGATCTTGACTCTTGACTGACTCGTTGATCTTTTATTCTTTTGAAAACATTCCCTTTGTTGCCTTGGATTTCCTCGGCTATCGAACAAAGGGCCTGGAGGTTGTGTGCCAAAATCTGAGGAAAACTGAAGAGAAGTAGCTCCATAGCAGGATGTTGGTGCCACCATGCTTCACTTTTGGTTTGGTGATCTTTGGGTGATATGATTTGTCCATCCCGATGCCTTGTTTCTGGATGGAGTTTTTTATCTCCATCCAGTTTTTAGTTTCGCTGCTGCTGAGGATGACTCGAAGTGAACAACCTTAAAAGAACCTTCACCTAAAGATGAGATTAATGTGAATGTTCCATTCAAGAGATATAAAAATTTATTTGGATTGGAAGTGGTAGCTTAGGCTTTGATCAATTGGTTGGGGTTCAAGCTACTGTATTGCCAATCTGCCACACCTCAGCCCTTGAGCAAGGCCCTTAACCTTTTGTGCTTCAGAAATGCTTTATAATGGCTGACCCCAGTTTTCTCTCATCGCTGGAATATGCGAAGAAAGAATTTCAGTCTGCTCTAATATACATGTGACAAGTAAAAAGCTACTACAAAGACTACAACTGCCATGCCAAAGTTTTGTGCTTGATTTCATCAACAATCATAAACAATAATAAATGGATATCCAGACGATAACAAGTCTGGTTCATGTCAAGATTTCTTCTTCATTAAGTGTCTTCTTCTGTCACCAAAAGTACTAATACATAGAATTACGCCTTAGAATTTCTTTAAAGGTCTTATCAGACCAGAACATATTAAGTCGCATAGCTTTAGCTAAATGTCATTATATTTTTTTTGTGAAAAAAGTGTTTCCGTCTAGCCACTTTACCCCATACCCCGTTGGTATGAACATGAAAGATTGTTCTCACCTACAGAGTGAGTGACCAGTACTTGTCAGAAACTCCTGCAGCTCATTTAATGTCGCTGTAGATCTCTTGGCAGCATTCCTGCTAGGATTTGATCCTGTCCTTTCATCAGTTTTGGGGGACATCGTGTTCTTTGTGATGGCACTCTGGTGTCCCATTGTTCGTAATTCATTTCATAGTTTTCCTGAAGATGTATTAGGAATTCTTTGGTACCTATTTTCCTCATTTTTTTAGCCAATACGAATGCTGTACATGTTTTGGAAGCTATTTGAAGAACATGGAGTCACCGGTTGGAGAAAACCAGGGTGGGATCATAAAAATACTGCAAAAACAGGGAGTAAATGTGAATCACTTCAATTTTTTTATATCATATGCCAATAAAAGTAACACATACAGAAGTAAAAAACATCTGGTTATAATTCACTGTAGTCAGCACTCCAGTGGGTATAAAGTTTACAACCCCCTTGGTAAAATTGCAGGTGTTTTGGAGGTGAAATTTTCAAGATCTATCCAGTTGTGATGGAAAAAAATTTCATTTGACAGTTTTTGGGATAGGATTTAAATCTTGACTCTTGACCAAACTGTTGATCTTATGGATTTCTGATTGGAATGTTGTAAGATCAAATCCCAGCGCCACCATGCTGCCATTGCTGTACCCTTGAGCAACTGCTTAGTTGTATAAATGATATCATTTTAAGTTATTCTGAATAAGTGTGTCCAAAAAAAAGGTAAGAAAATTCCCTGGTTGCACAACTGCGCAACCAGGGATTTTTCTTTCCTTTTTTTTCGCTTGTGTTGGTTACGATATCAGGTTATAGATGGAAAACGATCTGACATGATTAATCATTGTTCCATCACAAAAAACTTCCATTTGACCTGGGGGTGTATAACTGTCTTTTTTTGTATTTTTATCTATTGAAAGTGAATGAATTTCATTTTTTTTTTTTAAATGCAATGAATACTATCTAAAATAACTATATTTAATGTGCAGTGACCTATAAACAGAGCGCATCTGAACCACAGTGTGACAGATGGCATTTTTTGCCATATGTCATTTGTATCATTATTCTCCCTGAAAGATGAGCATTCACTCAGTACAAATTGGCCCACATGCTACAAATTCATTGTGTGCCCAATGACCTATATGCTCGAGAAAATTTTTGCATGTTTTGTAGATTTGCGTATGCTCGTTCGATAAATATTTTCTTTCCTAAGAACAGAGAAGCGAGGAAGTGGCGAAGACTTTAAGCACTTGCTTGATGGAATCTAGCGGGGGTAGCAGGGGGGGGTTAGCTTCGTATGTTTGCTTGTGCGTAACTGTTTTGAAAGGAAAGCTGGTAATGTGAGCGTTGGGAAATATCAATGAAAATTGTGAAATAACTCAAATGTTCTGTTCGAGCAATTCAGGCAAATGAAGTGCTGTTGGAACATAATGAAAGAGGCAGTCACATTAAATTAGTAGAACATGTAATAGGTGAAGGGGAAAAAAATTTAAAAGATTCATCCGGTGAGGAATTTGTTATTCTGGTATAGAGAGTTGGTGAATTGTGAATCGTTTAGGTGTAGCTTTGAGTGCTTTATCTAGCAGCTTTAGAAGGAAAAGGAAACCCTTCCGCATCCACATCATATTCCTTTAATTTTTAATATTTTACTATATGTACTTCTTTTTCTTTCGGCTTCTCCCTTTAGGGGTCGCCACAGCGGATCATCGGTCTCCATACCCCCCGTCCTCTTCATCTGCCTCTTTCAACCCGACTACCTGCATGTCTTCCTTCACCACATCCATAAACCTCCTACGTGGTCTTCCTCTTTTTCTCCTTCCTGGCAGCCCCGGTTACCAACGACCGCCAAAGGTATTGTTAGCCAACGGGGGGACCGGTGGAAATTGGGCTACTGTGTTGCCAAATAAGGAAAAGGAAAGGAGGTGGCCGGGAAAGGAGAAGTGGAGGAGAGTGGAGGTTTGGGTTGGTACTTTAAAGGTTGGTATTATAACTGGTAAAAGGAGAGAGGTAGCTGATATGATGGAGAGGAGAAAGGTAGACATGTTGTGTGTTTAGGAGACCAAGTGGAAAGGGAGTAAGGCCAGGAACATTGAAGGGGGGTTTAAACTGTTCTATCATGGTGTGGATAGAAAGAGAAATGGTGTAGGGGTGATCCTGAAGGAAGAGTGTAGTGAGGGTGAAGAGAGTTTCTAAGAGGGTGATAAATGTCAAGCTGGAAATTAAAGGGTTGATGTTCAGTGCGTATGCTCCTCAAGTGGGTTGTATGATTGAGGTGAGTTGGATGAAGTAGTGGACAGTGTACCTAGGAATGAAAGATTGGTGATTAGGGCAGATTTAAATGGGCATGTAGGTGAAGGGAACAGAGGTGATGGGTAGGTATGGCTTCAAGGAGAGGAATGTGGAGGGGCAGATGATGGATGATTTTGCTAAAAAAAAAAAAATGGAAATGGCAGTGGTAAATACTTATTTAAAGAAGAAGGATGAGCATAGGGGTGAGGTATACAAGCGGAGGAAGGTGCTCAAAGGTGGACTATGTTCTATGCAGGAGATGGAACCTGAAAGAGATTGAAGACTGTAAGGTGTTGACAGGGACAGTGTAGCTAGACAGTATCAGATGGTGGTCTGCAGGATGGTTTTGGAGGTGAAGAAAAAGAGAAGGAGAGTGGTGGTGGTGAAGAGGTGCTGGATGATTGGGCAACTACTAAGTAATAAGGGAGACAGCTAAAAAGGTTCTTGGCGTTACATCTGGAAAGAGAAAGGAAGACAAAGAGACGTGGTGGTGGAATGAGGAAGTGCAGGAAAGCATAAGGAGGAACAGGTTGGCAAAACAGAAAAGGAGAAAATGATTTATACCAATTGGACAGGCAGAGAGACCGAGCTGGGTAGGATGTGCTACAAGTTAGAGCAATAAAGGATGCAGATGGAAGTGTGTTGACTAGTGAGGAGAGTGTGTTAAGAAGGTAGAGGGAGTATTTTGAGAAGCTTATGAATAAGGAAAATAACAAAAGAGAAGGTTGGATCATGTGCAGATGGTGAAGCAGGAAGTGAATAGGATTAGTAAGGAGGAAGTAAGAGCAGTGATTAAGAAGATGAAGAGTTGGACAAGATGATATACCAGTAGAAGCATGGAGATGTTTAGATGAGATAGCAGTGGAGTTGTTAAACAAGATTGTTTAACAAGATTTTGGAAGGTGAGAGGATGCCTGAGGAATGTAGAAGGAGTGTGCTGGTACTGATTTTTAAGTACAGGGGAATAAAGTTGATCAGTCACACCATGAAGTTATGGGAAAGAGTAGTGGAGGCTGAGGGAAGAGGTGACCATCTGTGAGCAACAGTATGGTTTCATGCCGAGAAAGAGCACTTCGGACACAATATTTGCTTTGAGAATGTTGATGGAGAAGTATAGAGAAGGTCAAAATGAGTTGCATTGTGTGTTTGTGGATTTAGAGAAAGCGTAAGGCAGGATGCTGAGAGAGGAGTTTTGGTATTGTGTATATATATGTGAGGGTGGTGCAGACATGTATGAGAACAGTGTGACAGCAGTGAAGTGTGCAGTAGGAATGACAGACTGGTTTAAAGTGAAGGTTGGACTGCATCAAGGATCGGCTCTGAGTCCTTTCCTGTTTGCACTGGTGATGGACAGGCTGACAGACGAGGTCAGACAGGAGTCTCTATGGACTATGATGTTTGTGGATGATATTGGGATTTGTGGTGAGAGTTGCCAACAGTTTGAGAAGAGCCTGGAGAGAAGAGGAATAAAAGTCAGTAGGAGTACATGTATGTAAATGAGAGGGAGGGCAGTGGAGTGGTGCGGTTGCAGGGAAAAGAGGTGTTGAAGATGGAGGAGTTTAGGTACCTGGGGTCAACAGTGCAAAGTAATGGAGAGTGTGTTAGAGAAGTGAAGAAAAGAGGAAGGCTAAGAAGGAAGTATATGGATGTGGTGAGGGAAGACATGCAGGTAGTTGGTTTGAAAGAGGCAGATGTAGAGGACGGGGGGTATGGAGACGGATGATCCGGTGTGGCGACCCCTAACGGGAGCAGCCGAAAGAAGAAGAAGAAGAAGAAGAGGACCTATACTGTATATCTCCCATTTATTCCACATTTGCTGTGTTATAAAAACCTCCATTTTACTGGAGTGTGCTTGTGGAGATTTGTGCGCATTCAGCCACAAGGACGTTAGTAAAAACAGGTCCTGATGTAGGTAAGGTGAGGAGGCCTAGCGTGCAGTCATGAGGTTTGGGTCTCCAAGTTCAAATGGAAGCAAAAAATGTAATGCTATTGCATCTAGAGACATCCTATATAATTGTGTCTCTTCAACTTTGTAGTAACAGTTTGGGGCTGGAAACGTCAGGTGTCCATGTATTTCTTTGGTACAAACAAATTTGTCCGTCTGTATATATTTTGAGTAGTGCAAGTGGATTATATGTTGACCACCATTGGCCACCATAGAGCATTGGGTAAAAATGTAAATAATGGCTTCGAGTGACATCCAGTGTGAGCTTCTTGTCGTGGAAATCGCAGAAGGAACAGAATTAGCCACTGGTTGATAACAGCTTTCTTCACCATGCAATCGAATACGCTATTCAACACCGGGTTGAGTAAACACAGCTGTTTGTTGTATCGCCCTGCCAGTAAATCTTTCCCTTTTTTTTTCCTTCAAGCCATGAATATAGGAAACCTTTTTTAGTCTCTGGACTTGACAGGGAGACAAATAGAAAAATGGCTGGGCCATGTGAGATCAATTCAATTAAAGAAAATGGATTATGAAAGGACAAAGTATGGATTTGGGTTTAAGAAAATTGGAGTAAGTGTTGGTTTGGTGAACTAAACTGTGGCATTGCAGCTTCTCTCTCTCTCTCTCTCTCTCTCTCTCTCTCTCTCTCTCTCTCTCTCTCTCTCTCATTAAAATAACGAGCAACAATTGCCTACCCTGATGTGATGACAGGTAATTATAGCCTGCGATAACCATGGATGAGCATGTGCATAATAACGTACATTATTCTTCTTAACGCATATGGATATAAATGTGTAGCATTCTTTTACATACGAGGGACAAAACATTTCTTGTTCCTCTTTAGATAAATGAAAAATGAATGGTTTATATACATATATAGTTTGTGTGTGTATATATATATATATATATATATATAAAATGGTTTATATTATGTTTGTGTGCGTGTTACGTTGCATGTGAATCAAGATACTTGTGGAAAGCTGTTCTCATAAATTTACCGAATATTAGTATATATAGATCAGAATATTACTTTCATTAAAAGTAGGGATCAGGATCAGGATGACGGTGTCCGGGTTTGGGATGCACCATGTCCTTCGAAGGAGTCCGCATACATTTATGAAAAAAAAAGATTTTAATATGTCTAGAAAATCCAGTCAACGTGACGCAAGCTGCTCTGGAGGCCGCAGGTTTGTGAAGGAGTTCTCATAAATATACAAAATATCAGTGTTAAAAGTGTTATTTTTCATGCCCAGTCACCGCACCTAAATCCCATTGAAGTGCTCTGGGATGAACTGGATTGCAAGCTCAGAAAGAAATCTCCAACTCCAAGGACACTATATGAGCACTACAGGTTTTCCAACAAGCATTGAAAAATATTACAGTTGAACGTTTGGAGAAACAAAGTGTCTGGATGCCAAGAATGACCTTTTCTTATACTTAAACTCTTTTTAGTTAGTATCATATTTAGTGTACACAGACCAGACTTGTCTGTTGGATTGGACCACGTGGCCCAGCCTTCGCTCATAGGCTCATTAATCCACCTTGTCCCCGCGTGACCCTGTCGCAGGTTCACCCCCGTTCCTTCCTTGGACCACTTTTAATAAATACTGACCACTGCAGACCGGGAACAGCCTACAAGAGCTGCAGTTTTGGAGATGCTCTGACCCAGTATACTAATACAAAGAGGTTATTTGTTAGCAAAAGCAAGGGAAGTAGTGTACATATGGATAAATTCACAGGTCCTGAGAGTTTAATCAAATACAAGTCAATTTTAAGCTTCATTGAGGCGAGATAAATAAATACCCATGTTTTCTTAAGCAGCATCATGTCACAGACGTCTGTCCTGGAAACGCAAGGCCACCTGCTGAAGTTTTGGAACGTCTGCGAGACAAGTATTTACAAGCACATACAGGTTTATAAAGGGCTGTTGTGTAGAAAATGTCTTTTTTGCTTCTCCTGAGAGAAAATGCAAGACAGAGCAGGCCCTGTAAAAAAAAAAAGAAAAAAAACTCAGATCCAAATTTTAAATGCCAAGAGGATGCCGAATTCACGTAAGTTAGACTGTGCCCCCATTTCTTACCTATTCCTCCTATTTCCTAATGTTGGAAGGAAACTATTGTTTTTTTTGCATGCTTTTTTGCCAATTTGTGCAAAATTAACAGCAAATACCACGTGCCCAGACAAAATTGGAATACTTTTGCAGCCCAAATCTTCATTTTTAGCTCAAATGAAGCAAAACAGTGTTAAAATATAATTATTTGTTCATTCATTCTATTCATTTATCAAAAATGAACCCGTTTTAAATGAATGATTGAATTCATTGATTTAGTTTTTTTTTTTTTTTTTTAATTATTCAACATCTGGGCAGAGTTGGGTAGCTCTATTTGTTTATTTTCTTGTCTGTAATTTTAGTAATGCTCACCAGTCACAATAATTTCAGTCACGTTTCGTGCATAATATATAGTCTATGTCCAAAAGTATTGGGACATCTTTTTCAGTCATGTCTGATCGTTCCCCAAACTGTTACCATGATCTTGGAGGTACACAGTTGTATAGGATGTGTTTGGTTGCTGTGGCATTACCTTTTCTCTTGTTCTCAATGTTCCTGTGCACTAAGCCAGCTTCATAAATATACACTTTACAAGGGTTGGAAGATCTTGAGTGGCCTCACCTATGCTAGTAAAGTCATGTACTGATGCATATATATATATATATATATTATAGCTGTCAAACAATTAAAATATTTAATCGCAATTAATCACACGACTAACATGGGTTGACTCATGATTAATCGTAACTTCATCACACATTTTGATCAAAATTTTACTTAATTTTTTAATTAATAATGATATTTTTATTAATAAATTTCATTATTTCAACATGAAACTCCATAAAAACAATTCCCTCTATGTTTTTTGTTCTATCGAGACCTGGAAAATCAGCGGAACAAATTAGTTATGCGGCAAATGTAATTCCGCGTTAAACCAGGGGGGGCGAGATTCGATCCGCGGTAAAGTCGGGGGATTTCTTTTTCTTTTTAAAGTATTAACATATGTGGCATCACCCTATTTCTAGGGTCTATACGCTACAGGGACGATGTACTGTATATCTCCACCGAGTGACCCTTAATATTACGGAAGGTCACAGGAACATCAAGAATGGAGTTTGTCGCTTTAAGGCTGTCAGATGAAATGAATCTTGCAGTCCGCCGAGGTTTTATTTAAAGTAGGTCACAGGATCAGGATCAGGATGATGGCGTCTGGGTTTTGGAATACTGTCACCATGTCCTTCGTAGGAGTCAGATGTCTGAGTGATAAGGAGTCATTAACATGAACGTGTAAAAAAGAAAAGAAATAAATATAAGATTTGAATATGTCTAGAAAATCCGGTCAACGTGCTGCAAGCTGCTCTGGAGATCCGTTCAGTGTTATTTATGATTCAGAGGATTAATCACACTTGGCAAAAGCAGCAGGTTCGTGAAGAAACGGAGAGATTGGTGGGTATGGGGGTGATTGGAGGGGGGGTTATGGGGACTTATTCAAGACTTATTTAAATCTTCCTCATAGATTAGAGCCGGGTTTGACAAGCTTTTCAGCACATGTGATATCAGAGGGCTTTCATGCTATAGAGAAGGAGGTAATCCATTTGGAATTCTTTTTTACGAACGATTCGAGGAAGCAACGCAGACGCACGGCGTCAGATGTTTTAGAGAATATTTCCATATTACCGTGTTATTAGTATTTTTTTTCCAAAGCGAATTTTAAACAAGGCCGGCTTTTGAGTTGACAGAGGCGGACAATTGCCATATTTTGGCTTTGTTCAAAGTAGAATTCCTTCTCGATTGCTGCTCAACCTGCACTTCTGGTGTAAATATTGGTATTAATAGATGGGGAAATATGCAATATGGACAAAATATTTGTGGCCACCCCTCCATAAGATTCGCATGTGCTTTTTGAACATCCCATTCCATATTCAGTGTAAATTTTCTGTAAACCTTCACTCTTCTGGAAAGATGTTATGTGGTCATTCAGCCACAAGGGAATTAGTATGAGGCCTGGGGTGTGTTCCAATTCATCAGTTTGATAGGGTCAGAGCAGGCCAAGATCTTCCACACCTTCCAAGCCAATGTGCATCATATCTTCATGTGCACAGGAGCATTGTTATGCTGGAACAGGTTTGGGCCTCCTAGTTCAAGTAAAGGGAACATTTTATGAAGATCTGAAGACTAGGCAATTACAGTATAGTATTATGGACTATGTTTGTGGTAACAGATTGAGGCAGAACCACATATGACTGAAAGCATCACGTCTCAAGTCAGGTCTTTTAAATATTACATGAATAGCACAAAGTTTTGCCCATTGATTGTACCTGAAGTATTCCGGTTGACACACAGTGACACTTGTGAATGGAGTTACTGTTCATTTATATTTATATCCTGGAATGAATAAAAAAAGATTTCACAATTAAGTCGAGCCTGAACCTCGAGGCATCTTGAACACACACTGTGCCAGCCTGGGTGAGTGAGTGAGCGAGGGAGTGAGTGATTTCCATTTAGAGATCCGCTACCGTCTGTGGCTTTGTGCAGCAACACTGTGGAAACCCGGGCTCATGTTGCTGTTTTTGCCTTTTCGGCTTCTGAAAAGCCGCGGTCGAACTGTCAGCAGCTTTACTGTCAGTCATTTGAAATAAATAACAGTGGACAAAGAAAAGAAATGGAATGGAATGGAAGGGTCAAAATCTATCGCACATAATGTGTGTGTTGTGTGTGTATATATTAGTTACACACATTATAGTTGTGGTAAGATTCACAGGTTTGCATCAGTATATTGGCATAAAGGTTTCATTATTATTATTATTATTATTATTATTATTATTATTATTATTAAACTGTATGCTGCACCGGTTAAAAAAAAACGTGCCTCGGGTTACAAGTTGGCATTTGTATCGCGACGCATCGTTTTTAACATATTTACATCTGTAAAAAAAAATTGTATTTATCTATAATTATTAGTAGATGTGCCATACTTCCATATATAGATGTTGATCGCTAAACTGTTTTTCTGACTACGTAAATATGCTGTATCACAACATTACGGAGCCCGGGGCGTGTTCTGAGAGTCACATAGAATACAGATTAACATGGCAGAGGTGGAGCTGTAACTTCAAAGAGACAGAACAGGAAAAAGAACATCTGGATTTCTTTAATTTTTTTTCTTTTTTTTACACTACAAAAGCCTATTTGTCAAAAAAAGCCATGCATTAGAAGTCAAGAAGCACTTACTGGAAGTAAACTAAAGATTGGCTATATATATATATATATACTGTATATATATGAGATGATCTGTGATGGTCTGTGAGCGAACCCTCCAGTGCTCTGATCCTCAGTTTGCTGTTTCTCTCTCCCATCCTTTCCAAGTTTCTTTTTATCCTCTCTTTCATTCTCTTACTGACCCCTACATGTATAAGCGTCACCGTTCCCCTATTGCTTGAGGTCTTACTGCATGCCAGACATCCGTGTGGCCTGAAATCAGCCCTTACATAATGGCCAACTGTCTGTGATCATTAAGGGCAGCCTTTTAAAAATGACATGCTCCTGATGACAGCTGTGTGCTCCTGACTTTGCCCGCCTTTCACATCGGATTTACTTTACCGATTCCGCTCGGTTATATTTAACACGGCTGCACAAACACACACAGACACACACTAACGGCATGCGAGACCTCTCTCAAGCTCTGTACCTTTCTTTCTCTAAAAATATCATTCAACACTTTTTTGGATTTGAAGAATGTTGACCACACCAATTATGATTTTAGGGTAAAACAGGGAGAATCAGAAATAGCTTTATTATCAAGTATGTTTACACACGCGAGGAATTTGATTTAGTGACAGAATTACAGACAATATTACAAAATATAAGTAAAACAGACAATTAAATACTGCACTATATACAGAAGTAGAAATATTGTTTAAATGAATGATTTGTATAAATGTGTCAGTTATGAAGGACAATGTGTAGTTATGAACATTTTAATTGTTTAGAAGTACACTGTTCTTCCAAAAGTATTGGGACACCCGACTTTTCCGGCTGTATGTAAATCTCCGCTAAACTGTTACCACAAACTTGAAGACACACAATTGTTGATGTGGCAGATTGACACTTTCCCTTCACTTGAACTAAAGACCCAAACCTTGTTCCAGCACGATGATGCTCCTGTGCACAAAGCCAGCTCCATGAAGATATGGTTTGAATGCTTTGGATGACGTGGAAGATCTGACCTCAACTCTACATAACTGATGAATTGGAATGCTGACTGCACCCCAGGCTTCCTCACCTCACCTACATCAGTACATGACTTTACTAATGCACTTGTGGCTGAATGAGTACAAATCTCCACAAGCACACTCCAAAATCTTGTGGAACATCTGCCCAGAAGAATGCAGGTTATTATATTATAATATATTATAAATCATTATTTTAATAATATAAGAATTCAAATGGGGATTAAATATGGAATAGGTTGTTCGAAAGCAAAAGTTTTGCTCTTTAATATGAAAAACTACACATTGTACAATCGATTGTAGACACTAGTGATAATTTTTTATGTTTTTATGTCTGTTTTTTATTTGTTTGTTTTTTTACATATTATTTTTCTTTTTTT
This sequence comes from Silurus lanzhouensis, assembly GCA_039877035.1. Classification (NCBI taxonomy): domain Eukaryota; kingdom Metazoa; phylum Chordata; class Actinopteri; order Siluriformes; family Siluridae; genus Silurus; species Silurus lanzhouensis. The sequence continues at coordinate 988,154 of JBCEWE010000105.1, read as the reverse complement.
TTCCTTCTATTATACATGCAAACTAATTCTTTGAGGGAAAAAATATATTTTCTTTGTGTGTGTGTTCGTGTGTGTGTGTGTGTGTGTGTGTGTGTGTGTGTGTGTGTGAGAGAGATGTGGAAACACACAAGCCCAAATCCTGAAGCTGTGTAGTATGTGAGTGATGAACACACACTTTGACAGCCATGTCGCATCCTGTAAGAATGGGGACAGCTTCGGCACAGCTGCCCTGCAGACGTCCTCTCTCTCTCACCCACACACACACACACACACACACACACACACACACACACACACACACACACACACACGCACCACAGACATGCACCCACACACATCAGAGAAACAAACAGGATGTAGAAATGACTGTTATTCTAAATTATTAACACAGAAACAGTATTATTTTCCAACAAATGCTATTGTTATCAGAAACGCTTACCACAAGTGGCATTGTTGATGTGAGGAATCACATTGTGTGAAATATTAGAATTATTTTTTTTTTTTATTCAGTAGTGGAAAAAAGGTTAAATATAGCACGCAAAACTAAATATAAAAATGAAAAAAGTATATTGTCATATTAAATAATATAAAAATATATTCAAAAAAGTTCAACTAATATATATGCATGTATTAATTTTGAGTCATTATTAAAGTTTATAAAATAATTATATATTATAAAAATATATAAATATATATATATATATATACAGACACACACATTATATAATAAGTATAGTTACAATAATTAGATCTTTTTATTTATGGATAAAAAAGTACATGAGAATTATTATAAAATATACTTTTCTTACCTTGAATTTTATACCTTAAACTTTAAATTCTGTATATTCCCCAATATACATCCCTTAATAATTCAAACTCAATACGGATTCGTTTTCATTTATGAATTAATTCATTTCCAAGCCTCTGAGACGCAGATTGTCACGCTCGAGCCTAATCTCCAAGCACAAATTCTTGTGTTCAGCAGTGATCTTTGTGTGCAGATATAAGCCTGAGACATGGAGGAAAGGTCAAACACGAGGGGCCTCTCGTTCCCAGGGTCAGATCATATCGTCAGGAACCAAGACAAAGGGAGGTGCTCGCCAGGTGGAGGCCTTCAAGCTCTCCGTGTCATCTCCATTCATCACAATGAGAATTGTGGGGGAGGATCTCGGTGCAGCACGACTCAAGGAGTCTGAAGAGGCCTCCTGCGGTCACGTTGCTATTACTCATGGCGCTTTTCTATTTCTCATGATCACGTCCATCATCATCATCATCATAATAATAATAATAAAAACGTGTAAAAGTGTATTACATCATACGCACAGAAACCGATGGGAGTGTGACTACAGAAATAGTTTAAAGATTGAAAGACCAAATAAACAAGTAAATAAAAAAATAAAATAAACTACAAAGCATAATCAAGTTTTATTAAGGAAAAAAAAACTAAGAACAGAGGTATAAATTTTTTTTTATTACAAATAATTGCCAGCTTTTTAAATACTTTTACTGCCTCCAAGCCTCCTGATGCCTTTTTTTGCTCGTGTATCCAAAACTAGACACCTAATATGTTTACATTGGGATTTTATTTCCTGTGCAAAAAAAATTAATAAAATCTGCATCTATAATAAGAGCAAATATTTGTTTGTAAACACAGCTCTGACCTTACTAAACCCGATCCAGCCCTCCAGGCCTCCAGGCCGTCCTGTGCTGTTTTTACACAGGGCCCGTCTGACGGAAATGGCCGGTTCTGACAACACGGCTTCCGATTCTCATGCAAAGAAGGCACACGAAAATGGTGTCTAATTACGGCCAAAGTGTCTTAATGGCAGCATAATTAGAGAACAGCTCCCTGGTGCAAAGTGCAGGCTTGGAGGGATTTTTATGGCGACTGGGTCGTACCACTGTTACCCCCGATGAGCGACAATGGAGCGACCGACAATACAGGGCCTATTATTAAAGCGTGTATGTTTGACTAGGCCAGCTCTCTGTGTCTCTATTTTTTTCTCTCTCTCTCGCTCTCTAGTCCTCACACTCCCTTTCCCCAACTCTCTCTTTCTCTCTCCCTCACTACTCTCAGTACTCTCAGAGAGGTGAAGTGAGGCATGTAGCACTTACAAAAGCTCTGGGCTCGGTGAAGATAAAGGACTTGGCTGCCTAATCACTGGCCTTAAACTACAGGAAGTTGCTTATTCTCTGAGCCCCCTCGGGCAGCAGCGCAAACCTTTAATCAATGCAGGGATGAGCCCAGTCTGCGGCCAAGAGATGAGAGTTGAAAACACTCAGTTGGCTGTAAATAAATAAGGGGGGGGGGGGGGGGGGGGAAAGATACTGCAACCCTAGGATGAGGAGGTTGTGGTGGAATTTAAGTATTTTAGATTTTTTAAAAAACCATAAAAAGGTGTATTCATAGTGAGAAATCCACAATCTTTAGAACATATAAAATAGGAAAGAAGTATAATGTATAAATGTAATATATATAGAGAAAAAATATATAGACATAAATCCTAACATAAATATATATAATGTGTATATATAATTTTATATCATATATAAAATAGTGTTCATTTTTGTGCAAAACCGCAACATTTAAATAATGTTTATTGTATATGTTAAAGAATTGAATTGAATTATATCCCACATTCTCCACACATTCGCCTTATACACATCCTGTATTATTATACCTTCTCATATATGTTCATATATATATATATATATTTTTTTTTTTCCAGAGCTTTTTTATTTATTTTTTGTCCTTACTGAACAGCTCATGCACATTTTTCACTGTCATAGACGTTATATTTATCTACTTATATGTTACATTCTGTACATATATTTGCACTTTGCACATTTTGTACTATTTGCACTTCTGGTAGGCCTGTGCTATGCTAAGCTATCCATTATTCTCAATGTAGATGATTATGATTTTGTAACTATAGAACTGGAAACGCAACGTCTCTAAATCCGAATACAGTGCAGTCTATATTCTACACGGTGGTTTCCAAACACTAGTTGGGTTCAGTCCGCGATGTCACAGCCGGTGTTAATCTCGATCCCTTTCTTTTCAGCTCTTCTCTCTCACTAATGGCTATTGTGTGTGACCCTATGTTGAGCTCTGCCAACCCATAAAGGGGACAAAAAAAATGCAAAAAATGTGAAAATGCAAAGCGTCTCTGAGAAATTCGGTTCTGCACAGCCTCTGAAAACCGAAAACTGAAACGCGGTCTCACTTGGAAAACGTGGTGTGTAGATTAAACCCTAAAGCTTTGCTATAAACTCTATAAATATATTCCATGTGCTTTGTGGGCAGCGCGTAAAAAGCCTGTTCTGTGTGGTATAAACGTTGATGAGAGAGTTAATGCTCGAGTCGTGCCCATTAATGTTTTACTCTTCAGCTCTTAATCTGAAGCTCGTGACATATGCTTCGCTTTTGTGTTCGCTAATAACGTGCTATCTCTTTCTCGTTGCTTGTTAAAATGCCATTCTGTGCTCCTCTTCAACACACACACACACACACACACACACACACACACACACACACAGTAGTCGTGTTTTAAAAAAAAACTCTACAGCTATTATTATTTTTCCCCTTTAGAATTCTCATCTGCTTATAACCTTCCCCCCCTTACAAGTGGTATGATCTATTCTACAGACTGCCCTGGGCTACTGGGCCCCACAACAGGAAGTGGTTTTTAGGACAAGCAGGTCTTTCAGCCCTAAACGCCCCTCTTAGTGTGAGTATGCACAGACTTTTAGGTATATCAGTCTACAAGAATAGAGAAGCGTTCTAACACTTAGTATAGCTTTTAGCCTTTAGTCCTTTAGACATTTAAGTATATGGAAAAAATGTTTGTAGACCCATATGTTCTTGTAGCTTAAACTCCTTCAAGATTTCTTCCGGAAGACTTCTTGTGAGGGGTTTTCACTAGATTTTGAAGCGTGGTCATTCGGCTACAAGAGAAGAAGATCAAGTCTTTATTTGTCATATATACATTAAGTGAAATTGTGAAACTTTCCCAGTTTGTTAGGGATTTAGGGTCAGAGCACAAGGTCACCTATAATACAGCACCCTGAAGCAGATAGGATTAAGGACCTTGCTCAAGGGACTAACACAGTGGCAGCTTGACAATGCTGAGGCTTAAACCCTCTGACCTTCTGATCAGTAACCGAGAACCTTAAGCATTTGGACACCACATAAGCGAGATCAGGTACTGATGTTGTGAAGGTGAAGAGGTCTGTGAAGTCGGCGTTCCCATTCATCCCAGAGGTGTTCATCGGGGTTGTAGAGGTCAGGACCCTTAACACACCAAACATATGGGTGTGATAGTTTGGCGTCTACATACTTTAGGCCAGATTGTGCGTCTCTCCTCTCTACGGCAGCCACGATAGAAATAATATAAAAGTTTTTTTTGTGTCTTTTGACTTTCAGCAGCTGTAGTTTGGCTTGATATTTTGTATGGAAAAATAAAACTGCAATAAGAGCAGTAATGTTAGTAATGCCTTTAAAACAACTCCTCGTCTTCTAGCACACTTAGCCAGATATCCTACAGCAAGCTCGGTGAATTGTGTTCCCTTTCTTGGCAGCAGACACCTGGCTCATCTCCACGATCACTAAGCTTGGCATCAGTTTATAAGCTCGATGCGCTGCTCGGAATTGTCTATGTGTTTGGTGGAAACGATATACGATTTGTCTCGTTCTTCAAACGAGCTTCCCACACTATATTTAGCTCACAGGTGTGTGGAAATCAGAGCTTTATAAATAAGTACAAATGAAGATGCTGTGAGGTTTAAGGGTACAGGAAAAGCATTAAATGTCGTTTGTGCTGTCAGTACGGTGTGTAATGGACAAAATAGATCATTACATAAGTTTCATTGTAGACCATGATGTTGCACTTTTGATTGGAGATAATGATTTCAAATCCTAGAACCTCCAAGCAGCCACTATTGGGCCCTTAAACAAGGCCCAACTGCTTAGCATATATATAAACATATATATATATATATATATATATATATATATGTGTGTGTGTGTGTGTGTGTGTGTGTTTGTGTGTGTGTGTGTGTGTGTGTGAGTATATATAAAGAGTGATATAAATGTAATGTCTTACTCAGTAATTTCATACTCATTCGGCATTGTACTCATTTGTACTACATTCAGTGTTTGTCATTACTGTGATTCATCGCTACAATCCAACACAATCATTTATCGAAGCATTTTATACGTGTATTCTGAGCATGTAACCCAAATCCTGGTTAGTCAGCCGAAAACCGACATTAAAAAGCACTTAAGCACAGACTTGTCATGTTCTGTCAGAAATCACCCTCGAATACGCTGAATCTCGGTGTCAGAGGCGAAATGATGTGCTCATTCAATCACACAATGTCAATCCTCAACAAGCACAACATAGTTATAATCACAGATCGTAGCTTGATCAGGTGCAAATCAGTGCTGCAGTGCGGGTTCCTCATAGAAAAAAACAACCAACATATTAACCTTCTAAGCGTAAAAGTTGCTTCGTTTTTGTTGAATTTTTCATTAGACTTCTTGGAAAAACGATCCACTATGTAGCAAATGTTTGTAGACACCTTACCATCAGATACAGCGGGTAAATTAAGTATTGAAAGCCAGTGTTGGGCAGTAACGCGTTACTGTAACGCAGTTACCTTTGACAGTAACTAATACTGTAACGTGTTTTTTTTTAATGAATTAATTTTGGCTGAAGTGTAGCCTACAGTCTAACCTGTTTACAGCAGAGACGCATTGTAGGATTGGTAGATGAACCACTGTAAACACGAAGAAGACGCACTGTGGGCGTGTCTCCGTTTATTCAGGTCTGTGTGGCAGTAATGGCGAGTCAAGGCGAGAGCAAGACGAGTTTCTCAAAGTGGAAATATGCTCATTATTTCACTTTAGTTGAGTATAAAGACAAAAACTTTTTAGTCAAATGTAAGCTGTGTCTTTCTGGTTCAAAGCTCGTATCTACTGCGATAAACAGCAACTCCAATCTGTCGAAGCTCCTCCAGAAACCCATGCTAGAAGCTAGAAGCTAGAAGCTAGAAGCTAACCCGGTGTTCTGTTCTACATTGTTGATAGTTTTCATACTTAAGCTGTGAAAAGAAAATTTTGAAGAGCTCAACACAATGCATAAAAGTTTATGATGCATAAAAGTTTAGTTTTTGATTGTGAATATATTATTCAGCTTGTTTTGTTATTTATTTCAGAAATCCTTGTGATATATTCAGTTTGTGCTGCTCTGACTTAAATATAATAGTGTTTAAAAATTACTTTGTGTTTGAGTCAGTTTTGTGTTTGTAGACCATAACGCAAAAAAGGGCATTCATGGGAACATTAAAGAACGTTCTTTAAAAAAGTAAGTAAAAAGTTACTTTTAACAGTAACGCATTACTTTTTGGTGTAAGTAATCAACAAAGTAACTGAGTTACTTTTTAAATGAAGTAACTAATAACTCTAACTAGTTACTATCTCTTAGTAACTAGTACAACACTGTTGAAAACGTTACCGTATTTCTCAGAAATGTATTTTCAAAAGTGCTAATTGACGATTTTATTATCAGATGTTTGTAAGAACTCATGCAATCCACACATGCAAAGAAATCAACCATAGATGTTCATCAATTAAGTTCCGTGTAATAATGTGAAATGTCACAGGGAAAAAGAATCGAACACATGAAGAAAGCGAGATGCAAAAAGACATGGAAAGCCAAGAAAAAGTGGAAAGCCGTGTCAGTGCAAATTCATATCTGCTGGTTCAGTCCCAACTGATGGCCTGTCCCATTACCAAGGTGTCACACAAGAAACATTTTATGAAGGGTAAAAGCAAGACCTTTGCAACCTTATTGCTGCAAAACTAATGGCATTGGTTAGAGAAGGATCAAAACTTCTCAATGTTCCAATGAGCAGTGTTGGGGCTATAATCTGGAAGTGAAAAGAACAGCGTTTTACCACGACCAGGTGCTCCTCGCAAGATTTCTGAAAGAGGAGTGACAAGAATTTAGAAGACTTGTCACAAGATATTATCACAAGAGCCAAGGACCACTTGTGGAGAGCTTCAGAAAGACCTGGAATTAGCAGGTACAATTGTGTTAAAGAAAACAATTACTAATGCACTCAATCGCCATGGCCTGTGTGCACGCTCACCACGCAAGACTCCACCGAGGAAGAAAACAAGCATGTTGAAGCTTGTTTAAAGTTTGCTGCACAACATTAGGACAAGCCTCTGAAATACTGGGAGAATATAGTCTGGTCAGATGAGACCAAAATTGAGCTCTTCGGATTCCATAATACACACCATTTTTGGAGGACAAATGGCACTGCACATCACCGCAAAAACACTATACCAACACTGAAGTTTGGAGGTGGGACCATCATGGTGTGGGGCTGTTTTTCAGCATACGGTACTGGCATACAATTGAAGGAAGGATGAATGGAAAAATGCACGGAGACATTCTTGATAAAAACCTGCTGCCATCTACCAGGATGATGAAGATGAAACGAGGGTGAACATTTCAGCAAGACAAAGATCCCAAACACACAGCCAAGGAAACTCAATTCTGTTCAGAAATAAGAAAATAAAGCTGCAAGAATGGTTCAGCCAATCACCTGACTTGAATCCAATTGAAACTCTATGAAAAGAACTAAAGATCAGAGTTCACAGAAGAGGCCCACGGAACCTCCTCAAGCTGTCATTACCAACAAATGCTTTTGTATGAAGTATTAAATACATTTCAGTAAGTTTGTTAAATACTTTTTCTCTGTGTCATTTCACATTATTACACTTAACGTAGTTGATGGAACTTCTATGGTTTTGATTTCTTTGCATGTATGGTTTGCATGGGTTGTTCCCAACATCTGGTGAAAATTTCTGAGAAATATGGTGACAGGTTTAATACTTATTTTACCCCAAATCCACCCCATTTTGCTGTTAATACATGATACCATTTTCAGCAAAAACTGGTTCCTCATTGAAAACCACCCCCATATTAACCATGGGGGGTTGGGGTTGTTATCTATGTATAAAATATTCATATACTATAGTGTAAATTTATAGAAGCTCCTGAAAGGGCAAAACACACAATATATAATACAATGTCATTTCTCCAGCTCTTCCACAGCTCAGTCCTGGTTTGCGACCCAGTGGTTAGTCTTCTGATCAGTGGTGGTGGACAGTAATGAAGTAAATGTAATTCGTTACTGTACTTAAGTAGCTTTTTTTATGTATCTTTACAAGTATTTCCATTAGAGGAGACTTTACTACATTTCATAAGCTAATATCATACTTTTCACTAAACATTTTGCGAAATCAGTTTTTTTATTTACGAGTGAATAAAAACGTAACTGATCGAGCACGCAGCAAGCGACCAATCAGGGTCGAGCGCTTGTTTTGAACTTGTTTTGATTGCCGCTTAACGGTATTTAATTATCGCCAACGTACAGTTCAGAACATTTCGAGAGTAATACAGTAAATGATGGAAGAAACTCCTGGCTAGAACGTGAAAAAACAACACACGTGACCTTATTTGCGTGATATTTTTTTAGTTGAAAAGAAGATTTAGGGCTCATGATAGAAATGAATTTTTAATAGATATCAAGCAGTGTTCGAGTTATTAATATGATTCTATTAATAGATTGATGTGCTATGAGTAACATTAGTCTTTTCACATAAGCTGAGTTGATTAAGCAATACAAAAAATGATAATAGGAACATTATAGCCATAATAAATCATAGTACTTTGGATACTTAAGTACTGTATTTTTTTACTGTAAGATTAAATGGAACACTTTTACTGGAGTAATATTTTAACCAGTATATCTATACTTTAACTCAAGTACATGGTTTGTGTACTTCATCCACCACTGCTTCTGATATAATATAATGCATACGTGCTTCTTGTTCGTTTTTTTTTTCTTTTTCAAAAGACCATCTGATGCCATCCAGACCACCTAATAGTGCTTTGTTCCCCACAAGTTTCAGTTCATCAATGGCGGATACTGCAGATACGCCATGATAAACTACAGCTACCGATTGTGTAAAGAGCTGCAGGGTTGTTGGAGAAAAATGTGATGGTGTGCTTCGAGTGTGCTTGACTGAGCATGTAGGCCTAACAGCACTGATGCATCACACATCCCCGAGGAGAACGATGGGAGCTTGCGTTAGCGTGCACAAGTCCAGCGAGCTTTGTTCACATTCGCCTGACGTTCCATAGCTCGAAATCATTTCAAAATCCGACATCACAGATCAAAGTGTGGAGGAAAAATCGATTGGGTTTTGGGTTTTAAATTACACTATGTGGACACCTGATTATAAGATTGGAATCTGATTTTTGAACATATAGTCCCCTTTACTCTTCTGGGAAGATGTTCCACAGTATTCCATAGTGCACTTGCGGAGATTTTAGCATCAATGGTATTAGCAAATTTAGGTAATGATGTAGGTCTAGGGTGCACCCAGTTTATCCCAAAGTTATTAAATAGGATGGAGGTCAGAGCTCTCTAGAAAGCCACACAAGCTTTGTGTCTTCTTGTACAAGCAAAGGAAAAATTCTACAGACATCCTATACAATTGTGTTCCTCCAGGATTAAGAGTTTGAAGACGAATCAGATATGGGTGAAAAAGTCTGGTTTCCCAACACGTGTCCATACAGTGTATGTTTTATTTGTTCGAACAGGAAAAAAACTAAATGGCTTCCAATCACTCATGCAAAATCGTTGCTAAGGATCAGTCACGATTTACTCCCCAGCATTATTAGCATAAATCACAAACCCCAGCAGCGTGATATGATAAGCCGACAAACCGGAGTAGCTCCAAATATGCCCAGGAGGAAGCAAGAAATTAGAAAAGTGCGATTTTTGCAACTTGTCAGTAAAAAAAATGACATCCTGAGCAAAACAAACAAAAAAAAAATACATGTAGGAGTCGGGGATCTATCACGGCTCAGGATTAAGGGTGGCCTGATCGTCCCTTGTCGAGAATACATTATATATATATTTTTAAAGGAAATTACAGTACCATCTCAGGGCTTTTAGGTTTAATTATGATTATTATGTTATCAGCCTACGTGGAGTAGATCTCAGGCACGGGGGCTGGCCTCAACCGAGCTTATTTAAGAATATTAGCCATGCGTCTGCCTTATGATTAAACCCGAGAGGTTTAAAAGAGGTGGCGCGTCTTGAAACCTAATCTGCAATCTTGCAATCCTGTTATCGTTGCTCGGCTTGCACTCGGTGCTGCGCTCGATTGCGACAGAGTCACAATATGCGCTCTGATTCATTTCGATACTGTTTGTCTTCCTGTCCATTCATATAACCTTGCTCAGCGTAGGTTACCGTATGACCATGCTTTTTTTTATTTTCTTCTTTGGATATAAAGACCTTCACATAAAATATTAGTCTGTTTAGATGAATTCCTGGCCAATTAAAAAGCATGTCGGCATTTTCATGCCTCCTTTCTTTGCTCTGTGACTTTTTTTTTCGTTGCTATGAGCTCAAGCGCTGACTCTTTCCTCTACTTAACGACTGTTTCCCATTACTGGCCACACAGCGTTACCTCCTCAACCACGTCTTTAACGGTTTCTAACCACTTCCACCTCCGCTGTGCGCTCGCACAGGCCCCTCCCCGCCTGCATTTTTGGATGCTCCACGCAGCTGCCACGCTTGATAGCGCCGCGCTTGCTATGATCACTGCCAGGGCCTGAGCTGTGCTCGAAAAACAGATGGGGTTTTTAAGCTTAACATGTGAGCCTCGAGATAAGGACGGATGCAGGATGTGAAGCCCGGTGATGCAAAAGTGATGCAAGTTAGTCTAAAAGGGTATAGGGGATAGGGATAGAATTAATACTAATACTAATACCAATAAGAAAAAAGTATTTCGATAATAGCGTCTGTATAATACAGCAAATTCGGCTGTTTTTTGACTTTGCTAGTCCGTTAGAGATTTCCATCGTAACTGAGACATCCTATTCAATTCAATTCAATTCAAACGTGATTTATATAGCACCTAACAACTACCAGGTGGAACCTACAATAGAAATAAAATTAGAGTTAACATAAAAGTAATAAAATATTGCAATCTTATACAAGAAAAAAGCTATTAAAATAAGCATTAAAACACAACAAATGAAAATAAACTTTTGGGGCAGAAGACTAAGCGCACCCTCTACTACAAAACAAAGGCTTTGGTGAATAAGTGGGTCTTTAGTTTAGCTTTAAAAGTAGAGAATTCCCTTTCAGAGGTAACACTTTAGGAGGGAGGGAATTCCAAAGCTTAGGAGCTGCCACAAAACGTGCCGCGATCCCCCCACGATTTATATCTTGTTCTAGGCACTTCGAGCAAGACATGATTAGAGGAACTCAGAGTTCAGGCATTGGTTTTCTGTTATGTAGCTTTATGCTGTAAATGTAGCACCGGGGTTCTGGAGGAACGTTGTTTCATTTCACTGTGTACAGATATATGTGGTTGAAATGACAATAAAAGCTTGGCATCCTAAAGTTTGGCCAGCTCCAGTCACGTCCCACCTCATGAAGATTATGGACCTTTGAAGAAGTAGATGCCGAACTCGCAAACATCCCGTAGCATCTAGGGACCTACCAGTGCCAATTGGATCTCATTACATGTGTGGAGTTTGGACATTGGACCTCTTGGAGTGTTTAAAGGCTCTGGCATGGAGTAGCTGGTGCTGGATCTTTGATGATCACAAATGCTCCTAGTTTTATAACCATGAAGACTTTATAAGACTGTAGAAAGAACATTACTTATAATCACACACTCCAGTGCTCATGTTAGTTCTCACTCTCCAGTGTTCTGTGTTGTTTAAAGACTATAATCACACTCTTGGTGTCACCCAAATGAGGATGGGTTCCCCTTTTGAGTCTGGTTCCTCTCAAGGTTTCTTCCTCATAACATCTAAGGGAGTTTTTCTTTGCCACAGTCGCCACTTGACTTGACTTGACTTGACTTGACTTGACTTGGATGGATAAATTAATTTAAATATTATGTTAATAATAATATTATGTTAATTAATATTATATTATTACCAGTAAATGTGCCCGTTTACTGGTACCTGTTAAAAGCAAGGCTGTTTACATCCTATGATGTCAGTTTCAAAAATCTCCCAAACGTACACTGGTGCAGAGTTAAAAAAAAAAATTTAAATAAATAACGTGAGCTCATATTTTAAGTCAAATAACTATAGTATATGTACAGTTAGCATAAAAAAAAGATATTGATGAGAAACACAAGTAACAATATGTTTTTTTCCTTTTGTATGTTCCAACACTGATCTCCTGATCTTGTTAAGGGGGTGAACAAGGCCATGCCTTAATCATTCATTTATAACTGTCCCATCATTAACTCAGCCTGGAGGATCGAGAATGTACAGCTGTGCAGGAAGTTTCCATTCAGGTCTTGGTTATTAGGCAAAAATCCAAAGTGGGCTGAAATGATTTCGCTCAAGCAAAGCCAACAATATGAGTACTATCTCATTTTCAGGTGGTTAGCGCGTGAATCCTTATTTTTTTCTCCCAGTGCATTGTCTAATATAATTTGATTAGATTATTTTTGTGTGTGTGTATGAAACGGGAATGAACAGAATATAAAGATTAAAAGTGTAGTAGATTTGTGTGTGTTTTTAGCCCGAGCTGAACAAGCTCATGGCTCCAACGTGGTTAATTGGACTGGAAATATCTGATCTAGGATCGAATGTAATCGTCTGTGACACACTTGACACACATCCTTCTGAAATGGCATGTGAGCTAAAGTTTAAAATAAATACAAGAACCTTTGGATCACCCCCACCCCCCATCCCTCACTTTCCTCTCTTACTCTTTCTCATTCAGCTCTCTCAATCTCTCTGTGTGTGTATGTGTGTGTGTGTGTGAGAGGATGTTTCCTGAGGACCACGGATTCTATTTTGGACCTCCTGTTTACTTTCATATATTTCAAATGTATGAAACCCGCAGATCCTCCCTGTGAAAAACCAACCCTGCTAAGCCCTGAGGCCAAAGCACAGTACCCTCATTCTTCACCCATATGTGTATGTGTGTGTGTGTGTGTGTGTGTGTGTGTGTGTGTGTGTGTGTGTGTGTGTGTGTGTGTGTGTGTGTGTGTGTGTGTCACACCATCTCAGACTCCCGCACTTTCATTTTCATATAGTTCCCTATAAACTCTGTATTATTTTATGAGAATTGGCTTTATAGTCTTGACTGTGTAGATGCTTTGGAGGATGCTTGCAAGCTCTTGGTGATTAAAATCCAACATATAAAGGAAATATTTCCTATCGATTCAAGCCACATGATGTGACATGGATTTGGCGGAAATCTTTCGGTACAAGCAGACCAAAAATGATGAGAAATCTCGATAAAAGTGTACAAAGTCAGACTTTATTTCATACAAGCAAAAGTACAAGAATAGAAATAAAGAATACGATGTAAAAATGGGGTAATGTTCAAAGCACAACAGTTTGATATACTGTATAAGCATTTGGATGGCTGACTTTTCCAACCATATGTGGTTCTTCACCAAACTATTACCACAAACTTAGAGGCACACAACTGTATATGACATCTTTGGATGTGGAAGCATGAAACTTCCCCTTCATTTTGAACCCAAACCAGCATAACAGTGACCCTGTGCAGATCCACCAAATAGTTTACATGGGTTGGAAGTGGTGGATGATCTTGAGTAGCCTGCTATAAAGCTGCAAACCTAATGATCATGGAAATAATGGAATGAATTGGAACGATTACTACACCCCAGGCTTCCTTACCTCACCTACATCAGTACCTCTAGTACTTTACTCTCACCCTTGTGGCTGATTGAGCACAAATCTCCACTCCAAAGTCTAGTGGAATGTTTTCCCAGAAGAGTGGAGGTTATTATAAGAGCAAATGGGGGCTCAATGTGGAAAGGGATGTTCAAAAATAATGGTCAGGTGTCAGTGTATATGAATTCTGTATTCTCTATATGTGTATACACACACACACACACACACACACACACACACACACACACACACACACACACACACACACACACACACACACACATGCACATTGCTTACATCTCTGTGCTATTACATATAATGCAATAGAGCTCCTTTTTGAGATGGATGTGATCTATTTCCTCCATCATCACTTTTCCGACGGACTACTTTAAGTGTTGCAGAAGGAAAAATTGCAATGACAGACTGTAGTCTCACAGATTCAGGCACCCCTCACACACACACACACACATATAAACACACATATAAACACAAAGTGCTGCAAAGCTTTTGTTGGGGGGGTTGCGGGGGTGAAGGCAATCTCGATATTCTCTCAGCTTGTGGTGGAATCAATTAAAACACATGCTGTTTATTACCAATTGACTGAAATGAAGTCTTTTCTGTCGACAGAATGCTCGGCAATCCAATTTTTCCGAATGCGGCGGTGAAATGAGGCATCGCTTTTACAACTGTCTCATGTGACGGAGGCTTCTGGTTGCTTGCAGAGGGGAACATTTTTTTTCTTCGCTTTGCTCTTTTACTATTTCCGAAATAGTAGGATTACTGTTCGGTGCTGTGCCATAGACTTAAATGTTCTGATCCTATGGCTGCATTCAACATCCTGGAGGTAAGTCCTTACAGCCCGAATGCATACAATTTGTTTAACACCCCCCCTCATTCCATCATCAACCCCCCACCAGCAACACCACCACCACCCCTTTTCCCAAGCCGACCGCTCGCTGTGTGCGGCTGTATAGATCTGCTTTGAGGTTCTTATCAGTGGCTCCCAGTTGCCGCTATAATTCGCAGACTTACCAACTACACACATTCTTTCACAGGAAAAAAAAAAAACCCAGAAAGAATGACAACACCGACTTAACTTCGCAGTCGGGCTCGCAGAGGAGAAGCGGCACACTGAGCAGCCTGCAAGGTAGACATTAGAGCTCGACATCGGACAGATGTGAAGATCCTAATGCTGTTCGCTGTGGGCTTTGCATGTGTAAAAAAAAAAAAAAAGAGAGAGAGAGAGAGTTCTGTATCACACTTCCGAGTTAATGGCACGAGGAAGATCATCAGCGAGGCCTAGCAGGCATTTTCGGTTCAGCTCAGGGCCGCAAAGGCTTGTTGCTGATAAGCATCATTAGAAAATGCCCACGACGGCTGGATATTTTCGGGGACTCTTGCTTAGTACTGCAAAAAGTTTTCTGAAACAGTCCATTCAGAGTGTTTTCGGTAAAATAATTATTCTAAAAAAAAATATATATAGTTCAAAATAAAAAATAATAAAAAAAAGAATAATGTTTCATTTATGCAGTGTCTTTCCAACAGGCACTTAGGAAAGAATGCAGTAATGAAGCATGCTAGCATGAAACAAAGGATAATGGGACTCATTTATCAAGCTGGATACTGAACAGATTTATTCCTAAATCGTTTATACGAGAAATGTAGTATTATGGGGGGGGAAAAAACGTACATATCCTACTTATGTTCCAGAATGTGTTCAAATTAACCAAATATATACACAATAATGTAACCTTGACTTGATCTAACCTTGTATCCAGTTTCAACTCGTTATTTTTTATTATGTTTGCAACGTTTAGCAGACATAAGGAAGTGGTAGCTCAGTGGTTAAGATGGTTAAAGATTGCTCTTTAGAAGGGGGTGAGTTCAAATCCCAGCACCACCGATCTGCCATGGCTAGGCCCTTAAGCAAGGGCCTTAACCCTCATCTGCTCATTTAAGTGGAATTATACTCCATATCTGCTAAATGTCCTGGTCTGTAAGGTCTCATATAAAATTGTTCAAGAGTTTAGATCAGAACACTCATACTAGTCGACTAGGTCTTGGACTAACATTTTGTGAAAACCACTTTATGTTAACATTTTTTATGATTAGGATTTGTTGCGAAATTGTAGTCAGCTTGAACGCATCATTTTAGTACTACGTTTGCAGGATTTGGCAGCCATCCAAGGAAGTGGTAGCTCAGTGGTTTCGATGTTGGCCTGCTGATTGGAAAGTGGTGAGTTCAAATCTCAACACTAACAATCTGCCACCAGTGGTGGATAAAGTACACAAACTGTGTACTTGAGTTAAAGTAGAGCTGTACTAAGTAAAACATTACTCCGGTAAAAATGCTTTCTTTGAATTTTTTACTTAAGTTCAAAAGTATTTGCCTTCAAATGTACTAAAGTATCCAAAGTACTGTGATTTCTTATGGCCATAATGGTCCTATTATAATTTTTGTCGCATGCCGTCAGGGCCGACAAAGCCTTCTCTGCTGGCCTAAACACTATCAGAAGCACTGACCTACATTTACAACCTAAATTCTAATATTTGTTCCATGAAATTGTATTAATTCATTTTCAACAGTTAATTCTTTTTATTTCGTAGCGTTTCTCTTGGCTGCACTGCTTCCAGTACGTGTATGTGGATGTTAGATTTTTTTGTCCATTTTAGCCTGTATGTGCTGCCATGTCAATCTAATCTGCCCAGGGCCTTCACACTCAGTAGTGCGGGCCAATGTACCTTAGACTATATTAGCAATGGGGCTGTTTCTTTAACCAATCAGATTTCAGCTAGCTGGCCCAGAATAGCATCGGGAATTTTCCGTCCTCTGATTGTTTGGGAAATGGAGGGAAATTGTTACAGCCAAGTTCGACTGGCAAAACACGTGTGTATCGCTGCACACATGAATACATCTGAGTTAGACTTTTTGATTGATTTGGTCTCATACATACATAAAAATAAATTTTCAAGAAAAGCTAGACATCGAGAGGAGGTCGGCCAACCCCGAAGCTAGCTAGCTTGTCTCAGCCCGGGGAAGGAATTGTTCACCACTTCAAGACCAGTGAATACAAGCGGTACCACTGGCTTTCAGCCGCTGAGGAGCGCTGCAAATTATGAGTATTCATCTCTGGTTAGTAGGTTGTATTTTATTTAAATATTTTATGTTTTGTCATGTTATTAGACAAATATTGATTCTGAACTGCTCCAGATGATGTAGGTGGCACAGTTGCGATAGTGTAGACGTTTGGAGCTTGCATAAGTAATATGGTATTCATATGTGTTTTTGTATTGTATTGATGGTTTCTATAATTACAACGTAATAGTGGTGGTATTAAGAGGTGGATTAAGTCGGGTAAGACCCCAGTGAAGGCCCAGGTACCAAATGCACGGCCCACCATTGATATATATCTAAAGCACAGCCTGCGAGCCCTTTATATGCCTGTTGGCAAACTACAAGTGGGCTTCCATGGGTTCTGCACTCAGGAGAAGCCTCTATCTAGCCACTCAGCCTTAAAGTGCAAATCAGTGAAAGGCTGCAGTGATGGTTGCCTTTCTGGAATTTGTCCCATCTCTAAACAGGATCTCCAGAGCTCAGTCAGAGTGACCATCAAGTTTCATTGTCACCAGTCTAACTAAGGTCCTTTTCCC
The DNA here is from genome assembly GCA_039877035.1 of Silurus lanzhouensis. NCBI lineage: Eukaryota > Metazoa > Chordata > Actinopteri > Siluriformes > Siluridae > Silurus > Silurus lanzhouensis. The sequence continues at coordinate 970,728 of JBCEWE010000105.1, read as the reverse complement.
TCGATCCTGGTTGCGCCACACTTCTTCGATTGTGAATTCGGAAGTCACTGTGCTCTTGGGAATCTTCAGTGCAGCAAAGATTTTTTGTGTACCTTCCCCAGATCTGTGCTTTGCAACAATCCTGCCTCTGAGCTCTTCAAGCAGTTTCTTTGACCTCATGGAATAAATACTTACATGCATATGATATTTCAAGGTATTTTTAAACACTTTTTCACATAGGGCGATGTAGTTTTGGATTTTGTTTTCCCTCAATAATAAAAACCTGCATTTAAAAAAAGCAATTTGTGTTCACTTGTGTTTTCTATGTATATTCAATATATATTCTATATATATATATATATATATATATATATATATATATATATATATATATATATATATATATATATATATGTGTGTGTGTGTGTGTGTGTGTGTGTGTGTGTGTGTGTGTGTGTGTGTGTGTGTTTTTACACCATCACTGTATGGTACCACCCTGCAAAGGGTGGTCAAAACTGCTCAAGCCATTGAGCACTTTCACCACAGCAGATGTCTGCGCAGAGCTCACAACATCATCAAGGACTCCTCACATCCCAGTGACAAACTGTTTAACCTCCTTCAATCAAGAAGGTAATTCAATAACATACACAACAGGTTCAGGGCCAGCTTTTTTCCATCCACCATCACCATACTGAACTCTGCACTACACTGTTAGAACACTGTATAAACATTGTGTGTAACTTCTGTACAGTTGTACGTACAATGTACATATTGTGTCTTACATACAGATGTAAGTGAGGCACAATATGTGTAGAGAATGATGTATGCATTATGTACATTGTATGTTCATATTGCATATTGTAAATGTATATGCCCATCATTGTGCCTTACTTACATCTGCAATAATATTTCACATATATCTGTATATATACAGCTTTTTTCACTAAATTACTGTTTATAACTATCTATCTATCTATCTATCTATCTATCTATCTATCTATCTATCTATCTATCTATCTATCTATCTATTTTCACTTGTGCAAATCAGATATTTCTCATACATTTATGACATTTAGCAGATGCCCTTATCAAGAGCAGCATACAGGTACCAACTGTTGTGGTACTTACAGTTGTTGAGGATTAAAGGCCAACTCACAAACTCACAACCTTCCAATTAGAGGTTCAACATCTTAACCACTAAGCTACCTTATGTCCTTAAAGCATAAGTATATTCAGCCTTGAGTGCCAGAGACCACCGTCGGTTTCGATCTGTTGTCTCAGCAGCTCCATGATCTCCGTAACCCAACACAAAAACAATATACATACACACACACACACACACAAACTTAAATCTGGTAAAAATTTGAGCTCTGCTTACACACATTTGCGCACAATTTCAAATAATCCAATAATAAAAGATGATTAAAGCTAAATGAGGACCAATTTTGAAGGTACTTTAGGTCCTTAAACTCAGACTCTTATTCACTCAACTGCTGGAGTAACTATGGCAAGAAAAGAAATTGAAAAGCAAATAGACACATATTAAACAACCAAGCTTTTCTTTAACCTCAGCAGCAACGTTATCTTGAATCCCGAATGATATCAAACGGAAAGCGTCAGTCCTGAGTTAGGCTTCATTATAGCTTTTGGAGAGAACTTCTAAAAGGAGACCGTCGTGATCTTTTATGCACTTTCATGTGGCTCAGCATTTAATTATACATCAGGTTAGGAGCCTTGGAAGGAGACCCCATCAGTGTGCAGGTACATGCTTATGTATTATTGAACACACACCACAACCTAACGGCAGATAGGCTGCGAGCGAGAGCTTGGATTATAGTGTACATCTGTGGTCTAATGTATATGTGTTTATCCGTTCCATCTTTACAAAAGATCCTTTGAGCGGATTAGATTTTTATATTGGGGGCAGTGAACCACTGGCTATCAATTCAGGTTCAAATTTAATTAGTCACATATGTAATTACGCACAATAGGTCATGCGGTGAAACGGTTTCGCACGACTGCTCTGGGACCATAAAATCTAAAACATACAAAGAAATGAATAAAAATAAAACGGAGTGAAATTAAAAGGTTGAAAAACAATAGGATAGAGGGAATAAAATCGAATTTGCAATAGAATAAACGGTCAAAAATGGCAAATACATTACAGACCAAAAGTTTGGACACACCTTCTCATTCAAAGAGTTTTCTTTATTTTCATGACTATGAAAATTGTAGAGTCACACTGAAGGCATCAAGGGCTATTTAACCAAGAAGAAGAGTGATGGGGTGCTGCGCCAGATGATCCAGCCTCCACAGTCACCGGACCTGAACCCAATCGAGATGGTTTAGGGGTGAGCTGGACCGCAGAGTTTAGGCAAAAGGGCCAACAAGTGCCAAGCATCTCTCGGGGAACTCCTTCAAGACTGTTGGAAGACCATTTCAGGTGACTACCTCTTGAAGCTCATCAAGAGAATGCCAAGAGTGTGCAAAGCAGTAATCAAAGCAAAAGGTGGCTACTTTGAAGAACCTAGAATATGACATTTTTCAGTTGTTTCACACTTTTTTGTTATGTATATAATTCCATATATAATTCCACATGTGTTCATTCATAGTTTTGATGCCTTCAGTGTGAATCTACAATTTTCATAGTCATGAAAATAAAGAAAACTCTTTGAATGAGAAGGTGTGTCCAAACTTTTGGTCTGTACTGTATATATTCGGTAATTTAAGAAAAGAAAAATCAAATATGCAGTGTGAAAATATGGACAAAATTATTTGGACACCTACAATTTTCCTCCCACAAATTTGGAGGCACAAAACACAATTGTGCACAAAGCCTGCTCTGTGAAGATCTGGTTTGAATAAGTTGGAGTGGAAGATCTTGATATCAACCTCTGACCCTCAACCCTGTTGAATAAATTGAAACGATGAGTGCACCCCATCCCTCCACACCTCACCTACATAAGTGCCTTAGAGTTTACTAACACCTTTGTGGCTAAATGAGCACAAATCTCCCCAAGCACACTCCAAAGTCTTGTGGAACATCTTTCCATAGGAGTGGAGGTTGTTATATGAGTAAATGTGAATGGGATGTTTAAAGGTAACACAGGAAACTCATTCAGGTACAGATACAAAAAGAATGGCTAAACCCAAAGTGTGCATTGTTACAATTTGGCTTTTGTGTCATAGTCTTGATTATTGTACCAGGTTGATAATTAATGTTGTGAAAGCTGCTTCTGTGTGTGCTTGGTCACAACCAAAGCCACATATCAATCTTATTAATTCGCATCTCTGGAGTGCTGCTAAGTAGCTCCAGCTGAAGTGGATGATGTCGCTATTACTCTGTGTGTGTGCAGAGTGTGTGTCAGGGTGTAGCAAAAAAGTTTTAAGCCCTCGCACCTGCTATACGGCCTTTTTATCCAAGAATGTCTCAGTTTAACTATAATAAAAAACAATGAGAAAACTTGTGTGGAGAAACCTTAAGCAGAATTCTGGGTTGTGCTTGAAGGGTTTTCATGTTGCTTTATGCATACTCAAGGTTTACTGTTAATGATGAGGTAAATCATCTGACTTGAAGACACATTTTCTCTATGCAGTATATTTGCTTTATGAAATACTGCAGCACCACTGTATAGTGCTATATATGAACAAATGCATTGAATTTTTCAGCCATAGGTGGTTCTTCCTCAAACCGTTACCACAATGTTGGAGGCACACAATTGTATAGGATGGCTTTGCATGCACTAGCGCGAAATTTTCCGTTCATTTAAGCTAGCATAACAATGCCTCATTGCACATAGCCAGCTCTATAAAGATATGGTTTACATGAGTTCGAAGACGTGGAAGATTTTCAGTGGCCTACTGAATTGGAATGCTGACTGCACCCCAGGCCTCCGCAACTCACCTACATCAGTACCTGACTCTTGTGGTTGAATGAGCCCACGAGCGCACACGAAAATCTTTTAAAACATCTTCCGAGAAGAGTGGAGGTCACTATACAAGCGAATAGGGACTAAATGTGGAATAGGAGATTCAAACAAGCACATATGAATCTAATACTTAGATATCCATAAACTTTTGTCCATGAAGAGTAGCTAGCTAAAATATAAAGTTAACAGTAAAATAATCATTTCCATATACATATTTCACATACATATAAATACACTATATTTCCCAAAGCATTGGAAACACATATAGCACATTTAGCAGGATTTCCCTGCTATATGTTTTTCTTTTCCAAACTGTTAGCGCAAAGCTGGAAACACTCAATTGTACGGTACGTCTATAGATGCGCTATAATAAAATTTGGCATTCACTTGAACTTGGTAACCCAAACCTGTTCCGGCATGGCAATGCCCCTGTGCACACAGTGAGCTCCTTGAAGATATGGTTTACATGCTTTGGAGAGAAAGATTTTGAGTGGCCTGCTATAGAGCTCTGATCTTATCCCTACTGGGATAAATTGGAATTCTCACTACACCTCAGGTCTCCTCACCAATATCAGCATTCCGTAACACCTTTGTGGCTGATGGAAATATAAACAAGTATCCCAGAAAAGTGGAGGGAACTTAAAGAGCAAATTGGGACTAAATTTGCCCATTCAATCTGCCCAAGTTCTCCCATACCACCCCACTGCTGCTCCTTCACTGGCTTCCAGTAGCTGCACGTATCAAATTTAAAACACTGATGCTTGCCTACAAGGCCAAAAATGGACCAGCACCATCTAACCTCAGAGACCTCATCACATCTCGCACTGCACCACGCTGTCTGAGATCCTCCAGCACTGCTCGACTGGTACCACCTTCTCTCAGAATGAGAGGTAAGTATACTTCAAGGCTCTTCTCTGTTCTGGCACCGAGGTGGTGGAATGAACTTCCCCTAGAAGTACAGCGGAATCCCTGACTATCTTCAAGCGGCGATTGAAGACTTACCTCTTCCTGAAATACTTGAATTAGCAATCTGGCGTACCAGTGTAGATTTATTCATTGCTAGAGACTCAAAGCACTTTTGTACGTCGCTCTGGATAAGGGCGTCAGCTAAATGTCACAAATGTAAATGTAAATGTGGAATGCAACGCTCAAAAAATCACATACCATACTTATGACCAGGTGAGACACTACTTTTGAAAATATAGTATATATATATATATATATATATATATATATATATATATATATATATATATATATATATATATATATATATATATATATATTTATATATATATATATATATATATATATATATATATATATATATATATATATATATAGGAGTGTTTATAGCCTATTCTCATCCATTCAACTATATTGGCTTGAATGACTAACCGTCCATTTTGGAATTGTTCCAATTTTATTGACGCCATGCTTCTCCTCGTATTGCTACTAGTGTTTCAAATTAGCGAAGTAAAAGCCACCGTCTTGTCATAGACATCATGACGAGCTCTAGGATAAATTATACGTCACGTGTCGGCGGAAATGTTCTGTAACGACGCAGCTAATTCTGTCACTAATGCCTAGCTATGGGAACTAGTCCTGTCTTCTTGACCGCATATTAGTAGGTTACATGAAAAGCAAATCTCATACCCCGCAAGCTTTGCTCTGACACGAGATGGGCAAAAAAGCCACTTATTGTATCTTCCGCCTTAAAAAGTAGAGTGCAGTCATGCTTGGAAACACTATGACATCTATGAGCTGAAGCGCATTCATTTTATCATCACTGGGAGGGTGTTTCAGCTTTAATCCTGCTCTCCATGTCCTAAGACTCAGCACACTTTTAAACAGCTTAGAGTTGCTTCAGAAATCCGCCTTAAATCCGACGACACCGAAGAAGTTTTGCAAAGAAAAAACTGCTTATTAGAGCGACCATACTCTTAGCAGAAAAGTCTACGCATAGAGGAGGAAGAAAAATAAAATTGCCACAGCAAAAAAAAAAATAATTCAGTTGCCTCCTTATGCAAGTCTCTAAATTTTCGATGATGTTGATAATGCAAACTATACAAAAGCGTTTTTGGTCATGTGTCATATTGTGTATTTGGGACATTTTCTGGGAATGAGCTCATTGAAGGTCTTCCTGATCTCTCATTGTCTTCTAGTGATGTTCTACCGCTCTTGAAACACGTGTGTTGCTCAAAGCACCTCGAACGACTCATTGCAGCGTCTCTGTATGTCAAATGTATGTCATATCAAATGTCTGTGTGGCAGATTTGCTCAGTTTTATGCAGGATTTCACATTTGCTTTTTTGTTCTAACTTGTTCTCCATGATGAAATCACAGACGTGGTAATGCACGTGGTCAGAATAGCACCAGTTAGCACCATTAGTCTCTAGACTTTTTAACACTACCTTGTAAACTTCTGGGGCTACAGTGAAAGGAAACTATTTAAATTGTGTTACTTGCTTTAGTAATGACATTCATTTTCACTGTCTGTGATGCAGCGCTCTGTTCTACTGCGTTTCTTTATCATATTGATGGTTTCTAAAGCTGTGGCATCATAATGATGGTATCAGGAGGTGGATTGATTCAGTTAGGACACTAACTGACTCACTAACACTAACACTTTATTGAGGGCCTAGATGTAAAAAGCACAGCAAACCACTGATATAAAATCTATGTATAAAAGGCCCATTAAATTTGAATCTTTTGACATATTATGACATTATATTAGTATTACAACCGCTGTAAGATCTAAATGTCATACATTTCTTGGCTTCCTCTACAAAGCTGATATATGAAATACTCAAATATTACAATTATTCAAACCAGTTCATTAATCAAGCATGAACACCAAATGATAACCACCAAGAACTATGTGCTTGCATGGCCTAAGGATCGACCTGAAAGGTACCGAGTGTGCTTGTGAGGCAATGTTAACTCTGTAGAAGGTACACAATGATGCCCAGATGGGAGCAGTGCAGGCTCTCTGAATTGGCACGCCTGTAAATTAATACCCACAAGAAGTAGAAGAGCGTGCCATAGTAGGCTCTGGACACCCGAGGCCAGGTTGTTGATGTCTACCACCCAGTGGGCCGGTCTCTGTTAAGACAGAGGGGCTACATGTGTCTTTCCTCAGTGACAGATGGACAATAGAAATGACTACTGAATCGCTGCCATCCAGTCAAAATACGACCTTAGGGTGCTCAGGGAATGCTCAGCAAGTTCTCCATCTTGGAACACTGCAAGGTCAATAGATTGGTAAACAAGGGATATGAGGGGGTGATATAAGTTGAAGCACAAGAATATTATTGATGCATTCTGCCACCAATAAATATATGTGCATGTAATAGTCGTAGTCTTTAGAGAAACCCATTTAGGTTAGGAAACCAGCACTGGCTTATAAACTGGCCTCAGGGCCTCCACTAAAAGGGTGAATGATCTCGAGCCAGACTCTAAGGGCAATGGAGTTCTAGAAGCCAGTAAGTAATCCGACCAAGAGTGCCATATAATATTGTCCATTTGGGAAAACTTATCAGTTCATGAAAGGAAGATGGCATACATTCTACCACTAGCAAGAAACATGCCAATTGGGGGCCACATTGGGGCTACAAGAAGAACTCCATAGTCTGACTATTGAATCCTGTGCAATGTATTTGCAATAAAGGCAAAAATGTTTACAGCACACAGTGATGTCTGCACATCCTGACCTAGATGACTGTTAAGCCCAGCCCCAGAGATCCCCAGTTGACAGGGAATTGAGTTTGCGTAAGCAAAGCGGTCCACCTGTGCCCCGCCAACCAGGGATCTGTGACACCATTTATGGTTATCCAGCATACATACTGCCTCAATATGTGTCCACTGCACCGTCCTGGCAGTACAGCACCTCAAACACGCATGACATGGTAGAATTAGAGAGAACTCTCAGTGTGCAAAGCTTGCCCATAACCCCAGTCTCTGGGGTACAAATTAGCCTTGTTCATTTGAAAGGTTTGTGTATTATATTGCATACATTGATCAGGCATAACATTATAACCACCTGCCTAATATTGTGTTGGTCCCCCTTTGGCTGCCAAAACAGTCCTGACCCAGTCCTGAGCATTAACAGCATTAACTTCTTTAGCAATTTAAGCTACAGGAGCTCGTCTGTTGGATCGGACAACATGGGCCAGCCTTCACTCCCCACGTGCATCAATGAGCCTCGGCCGCCCATGACTCTTTCACCAGTTCAACACTGCTCCCTTCTTGGATCACCTTTGATAAATACTGACCACTGCAGACCAGGGACACCCCACAAGAGCTACAGTTTTAGAGATCCCAGTCGTATAGCCATAACAATTTGGCCCTTGTCAAACTCGCTCAAATCCTTACACTTGTCCATTTTTTCTGCTTCAAACACATCTACTTTAAAGATGAAATGTTAACTTGCTGCATAATATATCCCAGCCACTAACATTGTTCTTTACTTCACTGGTCACCGGTAAAACAACATAACTACATAGCCTTTAAGTCAGATTCAGCTGGTTGAAAGCCAAGGTGTCCATGAATGCCTTCACTTACATTTTTCCCTCACAAATAAGGTTCTTATTAGTTCTAAGGTATTAGCCTGCTAGCATTGTTAGCATCACTAGCTAAAAGATCATTATAACACTATAAACGTCCTAACAATCCCACTCACACTGATTTATGATGGTCTCGAGTGCCTTCGTTGTCTTTTTTATTCGCTGTGGCGAAAATAATTATTACTTCATTATGGAAAGTCGTACATTCAAACAAAGTCAATCAATGCTCTATACATACCGGCCAAGAGAGTAAAGTCACTAATACTATGTCTAACTTCATCCCCTTCACAAGTGATGAATTAGTCTGTCTTGTAAAAGCACTAATTACTCTTTTTACCCCTGGTGTTTTTTTTTTTTTTTTTTTTTTTACATGATAATTATCTGACTGTGCTGGTCGCTATCTGATTTCAGACCCATAATGCCTACAGACAAAAAGGCTGTTCAAATTATTTTTCATTATAAAATAATTGACATTAAAAAGTGCTCTATAAGACTATGGACCAACCCGTAGGATTATTAGTTAAAAACCAGTAATTACCTACTTTTACATTATGTAGTAGCTAGTAAGGTTATACTTAATGTTGGTTACAGCATGTGCATCATGTGAGCTCCAGTTTTTGAACATTCCTCACCTACATCTATCTATCAGACACGTTTCTGATTGATGTTCTCCTATTCACAGAGGCCACTGCGCTGCCTCATATGTCGCACCATGGTCGAGAAGGTGCGATCTTTAATCGCTTTGTAGCTGCATATGGATGGGACGGCAATAACAATGGTCTTGATTTGACATACACACGTTCCCTTTAGTGGCCAGGTGACTTTTTGATAGAAATGGCACCCTTTGAAGGTGTCGGCCGGAAGACCCATGTGGATATATTATCTGCAGCTCTCAGCTGAGAAGCAAAACCTGCCAGGGCTTTAGTGCCAAGCTGCGGGCTGCTGCTTCCTCCCGTTTTGGCACAAACTTCAGGGCAGATGCCATTCAAGTCCCTCGGGCATGTGTGCATGTGTGCTGTGTGTGTTGGATGAAACCTGTGGCTGCGGAGCTTCAAGGAGGAAGAGACAAGCGTGAAATAGCCAGTCTGTAACAGTAGAGTGCCAGACAGTGAGGCCTCGCCAACAAATGGAGGTGTGAGCTATCAGGACGGAGATACTGAGGTATGCGGGATCGACTGGGAATCTGCTGCGCACACGCCCTATTTTAAAAAAATAAGGAAACGAGTTGTTTTCAACGTTATGCTCAAATGAACTGAAGCCTTGTTTCACATGCATTGAAAGACAACACTGACAAGGTAGACATGGGTTTAAAAGAATGTTTAAAAAGAAATTCGCTGACGAGCGCAACCATTGTTCACATTGGAAGCTAGGGGATCGTCTGTCACGTTTCACGTTTCAATAAAAATCAGTTTGAAATATTTCAAAAGAATCTGGAATGCTGTCAAATTCCTCTTCCAATGAAATGATCTCATAAACCCACATTTTTTTCACTATAGAACATAGAAAACAGATCAAATGTTTCAACTGAGTAAAATGTACCATTTAAAGGAAAACATAAGGTAATTTTTTATTTGATGGCTGCAAAACATCTTAAAAAAGTGATTTACCACTATGTAGCATCCCATCTTCTGTACGAATACATCTGGAAACTGAGGAGACCAGTTTCTGAGATTTATTGAAAGAAATGTCCTATTTGTGTCTGATAAAGGTTTCGAGCTGCTCAACAGTTCTGGGTGTTCTTTGTTGTATTTTTTATTTCATGATGTGTAATATGTACATATAAACATATGTCGGGAAGGATGTTCCACTAGATTTTGGAGTGTCCTTCTGGAGATTAGTGCCCAATCAGCCACAAGGGTGTTTGCAAAGTCAGGTGCTGATGTAGGGAAGTGAGGAGGACTGGGGTGCAGTCAGTGTTCCAATACATTCCAAATAAATCTCATATATGTATGTATATAAAGTGGGACGATGTTTTGATAGAGTTTGTGGAGAGATGAGGTGGCCTAGGGTGCAGTCAGCATTCCAATTAATCCCAAAAGTGTTCAGTAGGGATGAAGTCAGTGCTCTATAGCAGGCCACTCAAGACCTTCCACATCTTCCAGTTCTAAACCATATGTTCATGAAGCTCGCTTTGTGCACAGAGGTATTGTATTGCTGGAACAGGATTGGCTCTTTTAGTTCAAATAATGGGAAGCTGTAATTCTACAATATAGTGGACAAATATATCATTTGAAAGGCAACCAATAAACGAATATGCTCACGCATATATTTCATCTATCCTGTTGTCTCTCCTTCAACGGCTGTTTTCATCCATTTATGTGCAGCCGGAAATCGTTTTTCACATTTTTTCGCATCGCATCGGTGCTTGTTCCTAAAATTACTCGGATCATAATTTCCAAATTGTATTTGCTCGTCAGAACTTATGTAAACCCTTGGAAATATCAGTACTGTGTATAGAAGTGGAACAGAGATATTCCAGTACTGCAAAATTCTTGTTTGTCTATACATCCTGTTATGATGTTATGACAAACCTATGGGACGTAATGACTAATTACATAAGTAAGAGATAATTCATTACTTAAAATACAACATTTTAAGATTCAATTGATTTGTTATTTTTATTCTACATTTTATTTGACATGTATACTGTAGGGTCCGGCCTATTCCGGCACTGAGGTATTTTCATAAGTATACACCTCAAAAAAAAAAAGTATTGGCGAGTGTTTCGCTTCTCAGGCTGGCTTTCAGCCTACAGGATCGATATGTGTGTGCCTGGCCGACGCAGTGTGTGAAAAGGAAATGCGAAAGCGGTTTCTGGTAAATGCACGGCTAGCAGGAGTTCTTTCACACCGCACGGTACAGGAGCGCGTCTGTAGCTGAGCAACCAAAATGTGAACCACGTAATTCTGAGAGTGAAAATACTTACTAGAGATTATATATAAATACAAAAAAAAAAAAACTGCCTGCTGTAAACAGGTGCAGCTGCGTTGAAAGAGCTGTCGACACAAACGGGATAATCAGCTGAGAGTAAGAGCAGATATGTAGTGAAGAAGTTCCTCTCATGAGCATGAGCATCTTCTCGTTTCTCATCCAGCAGTCGAATCAAAGCAGAGAGGGGTTAGCAGTTGCACTGCGAGCCAAATAGGGCACAGAGGAGAAACTGAGAGAGAGAGAGAGAGAGAGAGAGAGAGAGAGAGAGAGAGAGAGAGAGAGAGAGTATATGTTTTCTAGTCACAATGTGAAAAAGAGGGACTGATTCTCAGACATCTGCTTTCAACTTCTTGTTTTTGTCTCATTTGTTTGCTCTTAACTGTATGTTTCTTTTGACTGTTCTGGATTTTTAACATATACTACGCGTTTTTTATTTGCTATATATTCTATTTGCATTTGAAAGGGAGAGAGAGAGAGAGAGAAAAAGAGGGGGGAGAGGGAGAATGAAAGGATAAACAGAACGATCTATAGAGAGAGCAAGAGCATGAGAGAGAAAGAAGTAGAAAAATATACGTATATATCTGGTGAGAGGTGAGAAATAGACAGAGAAAGAGTGTGAGAGAGAAAGATAGCGAGAGAGAGAGAGAAGGAAAGAACTGAGATTGTTGAGGTGTGTGTGTATGTGTGAAGGAGAGCACTGAAAAGAGTTTGAAAGAGAGAATGGAGGAGAGTGAGAGAGAACGACGGAGAGATAGAGAAAGCGAGAGAGAGCAAGCGTATGCGAGAAAAAGAGGGGCGAGAAAACGAAGAGAAAGAGAAAGGAATAGAGATGAGAGTGTTGAGTGAGAGATGGAGAAGCAAAAGAGACCGAGAGCGAGAGCATGAAATAGTGTGAAATAGAGTGAAAGAAAGACAGAAGCAGAGAAAGACACTGACAGAGAGAGAGAGAGAGAACAAGGGGAGAGAAAGCAGGAGTGATGGAGAAAGAGAGAGGGGAAAAAAAGAGAGAGTATGACAAAGAGAGAATGAGGGATCGAGAGAGCAAAAGCATGAGTGGGAATGAGGGAGAGAAAGAAGGAGAATAAAAGAGAGAAAGAATTGAAGATTGTCAGAAGATGCAAGAAACAGCTGTGCAGGCCGCAGTGGTGCAGTAAAACCAACAACACAACACGAGAAAGCTTTACAGATTATTGATTTTTGAGTTGAAGATGTGTATTACACACGCTCTATTTACCACACACGCCCGCCTCCTACCCCCTGCCTCTCGACTTCCTGCCTCCTGCCTGCTGCCTCTCGACTTCCTGCCTCACAAGGACAGCAGGAATATTTAACACAGCAATATTCTTTAAGCGAACGGCAAGAAATCTCACACCTGGGTTCCTCAGCGCCACAGCTCCTAATCCAGAAAGGGAACTAGACCAGTTTATTTATTTGTATATACAGAAATTTATATATTGCGCACTTTAGTTCTAACGAGCGATCCAGTGGCGTCAGCGGCAAGGGAAAACTCCCCGAGACTTCATGAGGAAGTCTCAGACTCAAAGGGAACCCACTTATCTTGGTGACATCATTCATAATATTTGCATCTGTTCATTGATGGACGCTTGAATGCAAAATGGTTCATGGAAATGAAAAAATATGTTTCATCAACATATAATCGAGTATTATACCGCGGACGACCAGACACGTGTAAAATGACAATATCGACTCGTTGAAACATCATTTCTTAATTTTTTACATTTATGGGAGATGCTTGAACATTCATATATATTTTGTATCATTATTCGATTTTTTTTCCCTCTTTTTTTGGAATTTCATGGAATTACGAATAGTTTCTGTACACGCAAAGAATATATTTCAAACTGCTTTCTTGCACCTTTTTTTTCCGCATTTACATATCAACTTCTGCCTTGCTTAAACCTCAACACGGTTTGCCTCCTGTGCCTGTGTCATTTCACTTGCAAGAGATTCTCAGGGTGGTAGTTTTGAAATGTGTGAATGTGTCACTCCCTCCTCCCTAAAGTGACATCATAGATGTGGCACTTGTGCAACTTAACCCTTTACATACCCGATGAGTGAAATAACCCTATATGTTTCATATACAATGTATGAGTCAAAAGTTTGTGGACACCTGACCATGTGGTATTGGAACTCTGGATTTGCAGTTATAATAAAAAAAACCTCCACTTTTCTGGGTTGATGTTCTTCTGGATTTTTAAAGTGTTCTTGGGTGGGTTGTTAGTAAAGTCAAGTATGTCGAATTTATTGATAGAAATTATCAGGCAGATTTTTTATTTTATTTTATTTGAATTTTTTTTTCCAAAACAACTCACAAACATTACATTATATTACATTACAATCATTTACAATCACTATATTTTCTACATTTCTCTTAATAAAATTTAAATAAAAATGAAGCAAAAAAAAAAATAGGGGTTGTGTGAAGAAATTCAATTCCCACCCATCCTACACATAAATTGCACGAAGGATTGGCTTTTTCCACTCGTCTGCTTATCCAATAAATGAAAGGCTAAATACCAAACGGCGTCATGGTCCCTCTCTCAGCGCCCTACCCTGAATAAGAAATAAAGCTTTCCGCGCCCTATATAGAAGACTACACGTTTCCAATAGGAAGCCGTTTGGGATCGAGCCAAAAGCGAGTTTTCTCGGTGCATCCGCGCTCAACCAATTGGGCCCGCACGACGCGGGTCACGTGACCGCCTGCCTCCACTCTTTCCCACCGCGTTCAGTCCGCGAGCGCAAGAAAGCGCTCAAAGTGTCAGAGAGACGGCGGCGCGCGCGCAACTTTTTTCCCCCCTTCTCTCTCTCTTTCTCTCCCTTTCTCTCTCTTTCTCTCTATCACACGCACATTTGCACTCTCTCACACCGCCGCCGCCATCATCATCATCATCCTCCTCCTCCTCATCATCCTCTACCAGGGTTTATTCTCACCAAAACGGACTTTTCGTTGCCTCGGGACGACGACTCGGGGTCCACACAGAGCGGTCAGTATCACCGGGACCGGGGTTTTAATTCTTCATTTCATTTTATTTTTATATTTTTTTATTTTTTTATTTTATTCAAAGTCTTTTGTTTAGTCTGAAGTGTCACTCCGGCGGCGCTGTCAATCAAACTCTCCTGAGGTAACTCGAGCTCGCGCGCTCGTTTCAATCAAATAAAATAAAATAAATAGAAAACAATTCGAAATTAACCGCTCGTAATTATAATATTATGTCATATTATTATAAATATAAATGTTGTCTATCGTTAAAACTCAGCACCTGTTTGCATATTAATTTCTGTTATTATTAGTTTGCGACATCACCCCACTTTTTTACGTCAGTTTATTGTCATTTTTATTACAATAAATATATCAACTATAATATACTATTTTATTTATTTATTTATTACAACAAATAGCATGAATGAATTTTTTTTAACGACCCTTGACATTCCGTAGTCACTTTTATATTTTATATTTACTTTTGAACTGAAATGTGTAAAAATTAAAATGTTAAATTTGGCGTGTATTTGAAGGACAAAAAAATAAATACCAAAAAGAAAGAGAGGAAAAAAATGTATTTATCTATTTATCTATCTATCTATATATCTATCTATCTATCTATCTATATACACGCACACATGTACATTTATTTTATTGTATTTATTTAATTATTTATAAATTTTTAAATGTAGCTTTAATGCCACCCATCCTGAGTGTGTGAGCGTTTGTGCGCATGCGTGCGTGGATGCATGGCATGTATGTATGTATGTATGTATGTATGTATGTGTGTACGCGCGCGAGCCTGCCAATGTACCGCATCGGTCTTTGTCTGTCTCTTTTGCTTCCCACACCTCCCCCTAACACATACACACACACACACACACACACACACACACACACACACACACACACACACACACCTGAAGGCTAGACATAATGATCAACAGTCTCATTCAGTCTGGATCAGTGCCTGCTCTCTCTCTCTCTCTCTCTCTCTCTCTCTCTCTCTCTCTCTCTCTCTCTCTCTCTCTCTCATATTCTGCCTCCCTTCTCTCTATTGCACTTTCTGTCTATCTTTCTCTATCTTTTTCTGCCCCCCCCTTCCCTCTGTGTCTCTCTCTCTCTCTCGTTTTTTTCCCCTTCTCCATGGCTGCCCCCCAGCACCACCACCACCACCTTTATTTCCTGCATCTCTTCCACTACACAATCAAGGAGTGGCACGCAATGTTTGTTGGGGGCTAAGTTTTACTAAGGCTGTAGTGTGTGTCTCTCTCTCTCTCTCTCTCTCTCTCTCTCTCTCTCTCTCTCTCTCTCTCTCTCTCTCTCTCTCTCACACACGCACAGGAAACCTGAACTACACTGTCTTCTTGTAAGTGACGGGGAAGGGAGCGATGAACAAGCAAACACCCTCATGAAAACATGAAAGGCAACATTGTCTCCATATATGAGAGAGTGAAGGAGAGAACCTCATTTTTTTTTTTCTTTTCTCTTTTTTTTTTTTTTTTTTTTCTCCTCTCGTGCCAGTTTTAGCATGCACATACAAAATTGCAGGGCAGCAGTCCCGGTCTGTCTGGTGTACGTGCCGCAGCTTCCATTTGTCCTGCAATAAAGATCATAGCATGCTCGCCATGCTCGCCTGGTCATCAAGCCGTGCATCAGGAACTTTTGTATTGTTTTGTATTGCGCTTTTATAGAATATAGTAGAACTTTATTGGAATTTTGACATGCTTGTGTTTGCCTCGACACCTCATTATTCCATGTCTCTCATGATTTGTGTGTGCTCCCTTTATAGTGCAGATTTCTTAATTAATTTCTTAATATTGTGTTTGTGTGCATGTGTTTTCGGGATGAAACAGATTTGTGTTTTTAAAAGCACGCACGGTCGTAACGTTTAGCCCTAGGTGTAGCGTGCGCAGTGTTATTTGCTTGAGCAGTCATTGTTGAGTGTAAGAGCACTGGGAAAGACAACATAAGACAAAAAAAACACCCTCCCCTATCCCCTCCTCTACTTTAATCCTTTGAAGGAACGTCATAAAAGGTTCAATAGAAGCAACCAGCTGGGTTTTTTTTTTTTCCTTTTTCGCACGTCCATTGAGGCATTCTGCCTGCCAGCGAATAGGAGGCCCACTCACGCACAAGGACGGTTTATCCACAGCCAAAGGTTCGACCTGACCTGACAACCGACACCAAGTCGTACATGACTGGGGTCATATAATTACCTGTCTGTGATTTTAACAACCAGTACAATCCGAATGAATTTCACTTAAACCATCAGCTAAAGTATATAAAAATACAGCAGGTTGTGCCTAGATCAAATTTGTGTGCTTCTGCACCTGCATCCAACCCTCCCTTTTTTTTTTTTTCCTTTTTTTTTTTTTTTTTTTTTTCCTTTCACCTATTGAGAGATTAGTTACAGATTTTCTACAAGTTTTTATTTTTTATTCACGGGTTGGCGTATTTTTGTTTTCTGTTCCCTCGGGGAAACCGTCTGGCTCAGAAGAAGTTAATTGTTTTCGAATCTTTATTCGTCTAGAGATGGTGGAGGAACGACGAGCATAATCAACCCGCTGGCCGTTTGAGTGGTTATGGATTAGAGAGGGCGAGGAAAAAAAGAAAAAAAAAGCAGCGTGAGAGACAGAGGAGGCGAGGGAGAGGGAGCGGAGAAGGGGGGAGAAAAGTGAAAGGGTTCTGTATACTCGCCGCAGGGGTTGTCTGGGAGCACAGGCCTGTTTAGTCGGCACCCCATGTGAGCTGTGAGCCTTGACCCCTGAAATGCCCATCCCTGCTCCAGGTGCATGGCTCTCCTCTAGTAAGCTTAGCACACACACACACACACACACACACACACACACACACACCCACCCACCCACCCTCTCCTTTACTTAAGAGGGCTTAGGCTAACACACCATGACGACATAAACCTTCCCGTTTTTCAGCTCGTCCTATTGTGATTTTGTTCTTGTGCTGTGGAGGCTGCATAGCTGAGCAAGGATGGGTTAAACCAAATGTCCTGCTCTCAACATGTCTCAATGTCAGCCTGAGGTTTTTCTGTGTAAGAGGAAAAAAAAAAAGAAAGAAAGAATTACAAGCTAACCCCCAAAAAAAGGAAAAAACAACCCTACATACAAGGAGAAACAATGCGTTGTAATATTCATGAATGTGTTAATCAGGAGCTTGTAGGGTGTAATTATTACAGCATTTGATCATGTCGGAGAGAAACCACCTCAGGCCGTGGTGACAGCCGCTCGCTGCTGTTCATGCAGTTTAATATAAATGTCTGTGTGGACTGAACCATGATGCAGCCCATTAGCCTCGGTGTACAGTTACTGAGGCGGTTAATATATACGTCCCGCTACCATCTGGATGAAGTGAGTGAAGAGCCGAAAAGAGACGAGGTGTGCAGGTCTCTGCTAAACATGAGGAGGGTTTATTTTGTATATTTATTTTCAACTGTTAGGGTCACTTTTTTTTCTATGTTTGAGAAGCTTCCCTGCTTCATGAATCATTTAAAAAAAAATTTGTGTAGATATTATTTTATTCATCTTTGTTCAAAAAGTTTGGTCACAAGGATCATCTACTCATCTTCATATCATATAAAGCTGCATCAATTATTATTCTGGCACCAGTGAACTACTGTAAGAAATGATTTTATTTTATTATTAATTTTTTAGTTCTTCTGTCAGTCAGTGAACATCTGCTTCATCTCTTTATGTCAGGAAATACAAATTTCTATTATTATTTTTATTATTTTACATTTTTTGTTTTATTTCTTTGAATCTTTTTTTTGTCTTCCGTTAGTTGCTGATCAATAAGCGACCTCCGACCTACCGTGAAGCATCTGGAAACATCTGGACTCAGATCAGTAGTCGTTCTAATCTGTTCTAAAAAGATGTTTATCTAGAATAAAAAAAGTTACTTGTAAGAGCTCATTTCAGTGCCAAAGCCTGAGAGGGTGATTCACACAGCACAAGCCAATGAGTTGGATCGAGTCCCAGTTTCCTTCCTTCTCCTCAGATGACGATTAAAATCGCCATGATTTTGAAACGAACCAAATATGACGAGTCAAAACGTTGTTTGCATAAAAATACAAAAAAACCTTAAAACTAAAGAGTAAACCAAGTGGCTGAGATTTTACAAATGATCCAGACTCCATCAAAGCGGAACAGATGCTGGCAAGGTGATTATTTCATTTATTTGATGAGGTTGACTGCTATAGTGACGCCTCTGATCTTTCAGGAGATCGTTTAGATCATTTAATAGAACAAAAGTTTCAAAAAGGAAAAATTACCCGCCCCATTGTTACGATTCAAACCCAAGCTCCTGCAATCATCGAATCTGATGACGTGTTCATAATTTATTCATTTTCTATCTCATTTGAATGGATTATGTATTAAATTATTACTGAAAAAAAAGATATATTGTCTTTTTGTTGCAATGCATTCACAGATCAAATCACGAGAATTAACCTCATAATTGGTACACGCATTCCTTCAGCGGCCCGATGTGTAAAATATAACCCTTATTATTCAGCTCTGGTGCGTGTCTGCGTGGCTAACGCGACTTCTTTGTTTAGATTCGGACATCGGTTTGTCCGAAAAATCTTGTTTCGTCGGAACAATAAACTCTGAGCTCCCAAGAGGCCACTTGATTCGTGAACCCTCATCATGAAGCTCCGGCGTCTTGAATGGAGGTATTGGACTGGTTAATCTCTGGAGACGAGTGCATCCTAAATCCCCCGGGTCTTTTTTTCTAATTCATGTTAAACAGTCCTTTTATTTCGAGTGCGTTTGCTCTCGAGCGAAATCCAGAGAACTGTAACGGAAGGTTGGTCAGAGGATGAAATGTATTGACCCCTGGTGGCATCGGTTTCCTACACTCCAACTAAAGAAGTGCTCTAGAGCCTTTGAACACTACAAGTGTCTGTGCTTGAAGCACTACCACTTTTTTTTGTGTCCGAGCGGACAAACGAAAGAATCCAGCTCCCGTAAACTAGCCGGACTTACCGGCATGAAACACTCTTTATCCTTTATCCAAGGGATTTCCAGCACCCAGAATCTGTAGCCTTGGCGCAGTTTGCGTGGCCGTGCTGTGTTTTTGTAAGCCAGTATCAATTCTATAGATCAATAACTGTGAACACGTGGTGGAAGAGTCTGATCAAAGTAGTGACATTTTGGAAAATGTTTTGATGCTGTTTTGCTCAAGAGGAAGTCAGTAGGCAGGCAGTATCATGCATATAGCTAAATGAAAAAAAAAGATATATATATATTTTTGTATTTTTATATAATGTCAAAGGTGGCTTCTGAATGTCATATTTCATAACATTTTTTTAATCTCCCTCACAAAATAAACGAAACAATATATAAATAACAACATTTGGAATATGAGATTTTTTGTTAAATATGTTCATGGTTTACTTTTTAATTGTTTTACTCTACATTTATTACTGTACCTCAAATTTAGTTGCATCATGTACATTTTATTATAAACATTATTTCACTATATATGTTAAATATATTTTTTTAATTATTTGAGTATTTTAGATTTTTTGGTTCATTGTGTATTAATAATAATAATAATATTAGTTGCAGTAGTAGTAATAATATGTATAAAACTGATTATGATTATGTCAGCTTTAAAGGTGTGATACATGATTTGGAAATAAACAAATAAGCACTGGTACAGCAAGCCTTGAAAAATATGTAGAACATTTAGAAAAGAGAAAGTTGCTTGTGTGAACTCTGCAAGAGCACAGAGAAAGTGGCAATTTTTTTTTTTTTTTGTTTTATAAAATAAAATAATGATATTAATATTTAAAAAATATTTATAAAAAAGGCAAATTCATATGAAAAAATTCCAAATAAGTAATACATAAAAAAATAAATGTGTTCGTTAAAAAAAAGTTTTTTTCTTTCTTAAAAAAAACAACTCAACACAATGATGCATCTTTATGTAAAAAAAAAACCTTTTTATTAAAATCCTTGGTGAGCTAAAGCTTTCAGTCAGCTGAATTCCACATTATTCCAATGCCACTTTGTGTATTTATTTATTTATTTTTTAAACGGATGAGTTCATTCAGGCTTATTGAGGTTAGTTTTTGTATGACAGCAGTCAGTCTATAATCAGGGAGGGGGAAAAGATTTTTGAATATCTAATGCAGATGTGTAACTTGAGGCTGTTTGTTCCACCCGAGTGCACTTTAAACTAAGCTTTTACACACCTGCAGGGTTCTAGATCAATTGAAGCCGTTTATTTACATCTGTGGAAAAATAATCAGTGTTGCTTATTGTGTGATCTCAGTTTTAGGAGATGGATGGAGGTAAGGATGCCAACACGGATTAAACATTTCCTCTCACATTTCTGAATCGTCTTCCTCTTTGTAAAACGTACTTGAAAATCGAATTTAAACGTGTTTTGTTCCAGTTGCAAATATGAATCAAACAACCAGATTTGGGTGAAGGATGTACTTTAGTGTTACTAACCATTTTCAGATGAAAGCAGCTAAAGGAAGAAAATGCCATATGGCCTTATGGACTAATTTGCATATACATTTATTAATCATGATCAGTGGCTTATTAGATTGCATACGATGGTACTAGGCAGTTGTTGGGAACGGTGGCTGGTAATCAGTGACTGGTTGTTGGGAATGGTGGCAATCAGGTACACTTTGGTGGAAATGGCAGTGATTATATACTGGTTGTTGGAAACAGCAGTATAACAGCGATCAACTAGTTGTTGGGAACTGTGGTAAACAAGCTGTGACTGGTTGTTGGGAACGACTGTGAAATCTGACTGGTTGTTGGGAATGGCGGTGATCAGCGACTGGTTTGATGGCAGCTGCCGTGCGTGTTACTATGTGTTACATGCTTTGTGTAGTGAATTTGGGGGTATGAAAGGCGCTGTATTAATTAACCACATGAATGAAGAATGCTTCAGGATGAGATCTGTGACATTTATTTAGATGCTGAAAATAAACAAAGAATCCATACTGCAACAAAATCACCATAGCCAGTAAAATATCTGGGATAGAAGTAAATTCAAGGAATATTTCTCTGTATTCGATTGTAATGGGTTTGATGAATTGGATTATTGAGCATGTTTTTACTTATTTTAATCCGGAGATGCCAAAAATAAAATATGAGTTAAGCACAGCCCGTTAGTCCAAGTGTTTGTGTTCATAATTGTTTCATGCTAAGCAAATTTCTTTTTTTTTTAATCATCATTCTTTCAACATCATGCCTTCAAAACAAGGGACATCAAAGGGTTTCAGAAATGTTTTTTTTTGCAAATGTCAACACATTTTAAATCACACACTGCAACACTTGTGTATATAAACTGAGGTTTGTGTGTGGGTGGGGGGGTGTTGGATGGATGGAGTGATTTAAGGCGAAGGTTTAAATATAACCGTTTCAAATTCACAGCATTGAAGATTGAAGAGAGCTCATAATCTGGTGGCTGTGTATCTCAGCTGGATGTGCAGGTCTGTACGACTGCTGCCCCTTTTCTAAACCCCCCCTCTGTTTTTTTTTTTGTTTTTTTTTGTGCTGAGTCTACAGAAAAAGTACAGGAATAGTGAAAAAAAAAATAGCATGCCGTTGTCTCTTCCTCCTGCTGCCTGCCACCGTTTCAGTTTCTCTCTCCTTCTCTTTCCGTCTCTTACCCAAACCTTTCTGTCAAGGCCTGCGTCTCAGCCAGTGGGCGGACGACGGATGGTGGTGGGTGGTAGAACGGGGGATTGTGGGTACCGAGAGGCAGGGGTTGAACAAAGGAGCACTGTCACTGCTTTTCAGGGTGGTTGAGCTGCTCGGGGTGGGTTATGATGGGGGTGGGGGTATAGGGGTCGACGCGAGACGCCGAAAATGGCAAATGAAATATAGAAAAGGGACCTTCAAGAGTAGGGACAAGCAGCGAGTGTTCACACGTCCAGGGAGGCTCGCTTGTGGAGTTTGGTGTTTGCTGTTCATTGTACAGTGTTTGTTTAGTCCTCTTCTTTTATCTGTGCAGCTGTTCCCTAAAAACCATAAGTGAACGAGCCACATGGAGATGAATAGAAGGCAGCTGCTAGCAATTTCATGCTAAAGGGTCTGGCTTGAAGTTTACATGTGCTTCCATTAGCTCTCCTTTGCTGTGTGATTTATACAGGACAGTACGTTCATAGGGGGGTTTCATAGCGGGGTACATTCATAGAGGCAAAATTATGCCCCTTTTTATAGCTCAATGCCTTTTTAACTCTTTGCATTCTTTTTTTTTTTCTCCTTCTTCTTCTTCTTTATCTTTGCATTTCAAAGGTCAGGGAGCCAGAGCATGCAAAATTAAAGTATGTGCTGTTCCTGGGGTTTTTCCATGAAGAGACCCATTCGTGGCATCACTCAGGACTCTTAAAGCTGTAATGATGGTAAGTGATGTTTTTCCTCACAGGATAGTTTGTCTGTTGTGAGGATGATTGTACTGTCCTTTTACCTGTTTGTGTGTTCTTACTGGGTCGCAAAAACGTGGGGAAATATCTACAGATCTGACACTGTATTATTTGTGTAACCCCCTATCTAAATTTACATAAGGCACGATTTTACTTTTTTTTTTTCCGCTCTTGCAGCAGGTTCACCTGTTAAAACAAGTGTTAAGTAAACCCTTGAACGTTTTTTTTGTGGAGGAGGTGAGAATAAAAAACAAGCAATGATAATAACAAAGAGACGGACAGCTTCTGGCGAAGAAAAGGGAAAAAAAGAATGCAACCTGTAACCGAAAATATGACTAGTTTCTAAAATGAATCTCAATGGCCAGTTCACATTCTCCAAACCCCATGTGTATAATAAGTGGAGATCCATTAGCTAATGAGTCAATAAAGCCTTCGAAACTGCACAAGGATACACGCACCCCCCACCAGCCATCCTGTGAGAATATTTTCACAACTAAACTGGTCTGTATAGAACATGTTGGAGACCCGGTCTGTAGTTTCCACTGCAGCTTATACAACTCTTCTTTGTGTTACTAGAGGAAATAAAATGCATGACAGTACAGAAAACATGAGCATGCGTGATAAACTTTTAGATCCTGTTAACTGTGCATGTAAAGCAAATGCTGTGTTTGAACACCAGTGGTCCTAATTTGCATTTCTCCTCAAGTTAAAATATACAGAGAGCATGCTGGTCACATGTTCACATTCTTTCATGAACAAATCTGCATTTCCGAATCCAAATATTTGAAAATTACACAACTATATTAATAACAAGCCCTTTGTTAGCTTTTAAACAACACCTGAAGTAATGGGAATCACTTTAACCTTGGTTTAGTCAGATTCTTCAGAGAAATTAGACATTTGTTTATTTATCGTTGATATATTTTACAAAATTCAGCCTCAGGGTATAAGAATGGCTTATTTATTTCTATGTTTTTATTTTTTATTTTTTTGGCCTCAGGACAAAATGGTTTTTTTTTTTTCAATTTATATTACCAATATTATATTAAAAAAATGTTTTAAGTCCAATTATGATTTGGAATTTCCCTATTATGACATTTTCCGAGTAAATTATCACGATTTGAGGGCAAACACCATATAAAAACCATACACACATTTTCTGTGACCAAACTCAGTATTGATTACCGTAATTTCCGGACTATTAAGCGCATCCAAATATAAGCCGCACCCTCTGAATTTGACAAAATGTTTTATTTTGAACATAAATATGCCGCACCTGTCTATAAGCCGCAGAGGAACATCATCCATATTTATGATTTAATGTAAAAAGTTTCATTGGTTCACCTGAAACCGTTCGGCGATTTCATTGGTCTAATGTTATGGGGTTCAGTTTTTTTATCTTGAAGTTTGTGAAACCTGGAAAAACCCCGGAAAAATCCATATATTAGCCGCTTCGTCGTTTAAGCTGCGGGGTTCAAAACGTAAGAAAAAAGTAGCGCGGCTTGTAGTCCGGAAAATACAGTACATTGATTTTGCACATCTCTTCTGCTGAGACCGATAAAAGTTAGAGCCTAAATACACCCTGTGTGGTATTCTTTAAACCAGAATAGATTTCCAGTCATGTCCAGGATGTCTTGTATTATTTATAATTGGCATTCAAACACAAATGATCTCTGTATAAACCCTGCATACTGACCTCATTTTAACACAAACTGACCACAGCCTGTTCATATCCACCTCTATGAGGAACTCTATAACCTGCCTGCCCAATTCTTTGACGTGCCCCATCGTCATTTTATGACTAATGTTATATTTTCTAAACATTACAATTCACGTTTCATCCACATCTTCTCTTGTAATAAGTGTGATGGTAAAGTCAAGAACTGATGTAGGTGAGGTGAGGAGGCCTGGTGTGCAGTCGGTGTTTAAACGTGTTTAAAACGGTTTTGTTTAGAGCTCGATAGCAGGCCACTCGAATTCTTCCAACCCATGTAACCATATGTTCATGGAGCTGGCTTTGTGCACAGGGGCATTGCCATGCTGGATCAGGTTTGGGTCTCCGAGTGAAGGGGAAATTTAATGTTACAGCAGCTAAGACATCTGATTCAATTGTGTGCCTTCAACTTTGTTATAAGAGTTTGGGGAACAACCACATATGGCAGGAAAACTCGAGTCTCAATACTTGAGAACAGCATTACCATAAAATCTCTCACATTTATCACTTTGTCAGTGTGGAATGAAATGGAAGATGGCTGCAATAAAAAATCCAAGCATAGAGCAAAAGAGCAAAAACAAAAAAAAGTCTATAAAAAAAAAAAAAGCATAGAATTGAAACTGTTTTAGTTACTATTCATTTCTTGTAGAAAAAGGGGTGGTATATTTTTTCATATATATAATTCAGATAAAAAAAAAGTTAAATAGCATAACATCCATAGTTTAATACAAACGATTTGCTATTCGTTAATCATTTACTTCTTATTTTTTTATAAATCATATGCATTATAAATCCTCTAGTCTTTAGAGCACTTGAAGTCTTGGTGATGATAATAAACCGCGATATTTATCATGTACACATCTGTGTGTTTTTGCTCGACTTTTGCTGCCACTTGTTATTCCCAATACGAACTCGCAGCCACTTAGACTGAGTGAGGGTTGTTTATCCGCACTAAAAGCACAAGTAAATCATCTCAGCTCCTTGAAGTGGTCAGACAGTCTGGAGCTGCCAGATTATAGGTAACGCAGACTTTAAAACGTGCTGGCCGGGAGCCTGTAATAGCTGCTTCTTCCTGTAATTTTTATAAAATAAAAAAAGTGTGTGTATATATATATATATATATATATATATATATATATATATATATATATATATATATATATATATATATATATATATATATATATATATATATATATATACACCAGAAGAGTCGTCTTCTTCTTCTTTGTCGTCGTCTTATTTTCACTGCTCCCATTTGGGGTCTCCACAGTGGATCATCCTTCTGGTTCACGATCAGCAATCAAAAAGCACAATGTTCAAAAAGCACAAATCTTGTGTACATGCAGCATGATTTTACAGTGTGGTAATATTACCTGCTACAAAGAAAGAGCTCAAACTCACTCTTCAGAATTTTTTTTTTAATATATATATAACATTTTCTTCTTCTTCTTCCCATTACTCTTCCCTGTGAACGATGACCCCTCCAGCTGTTGTCTTCTTGTGAGTCATTCACCTCCTTTTCTCTTGCACTTTAGGCATGTGCTCTCCTGCTGGGTTAACAGCACACCTTATAGCCCTCAGTTACAGTCGCACCGCAGGTGAATTCAGCCCCAGAGTGGGTTTTTTTTTTTTGGTTTTTTTTTTTTGTCTTTGAGCTGGCTTGGTATCCGCTCTGGAATGAGACTAGGGGGTAAGAGTGCTGAGAGCGATAACTAATGTACATCAAGGCTTTTCATATACACACACACACACACACACACACACACACACACACACACACACACACACAATTGGGTCCGAATGAGAAGTGAGTGGCCTTATTTTACATTCTTATTTAAACCTGTAGTACTTTTTTTTTGTGTGCAATTTTTCATTACAAGTGAGAGGGAAAAAAAATCGTAGTATTTGGTTTATCTTTCTTCATGATTTAATAGCAGTATGCATTTTAGCCGTAATTCTGAGTAGGAAAGATTAGACAATTAAATCTCAAACTAAATCTCAGGCAGCTAACATCAATATCACAGTATGGAATATGGAAATATTTAATAGTATATTCACTATTTAAGAGACTCTTGTTAATAGAACAGTAAGTGTTTAAGATATTAAAATGTTTTAAATATTTCATTATGAAAAAACTGTTTCTAGTAGGAATAGACCAGATATAAATATTGCCATGTTACCGGTCAGGAGTGTTCTACTACTGGTTGCCATAGAAACCTTTATCTGAGTTGCACAACTTGCATTCCATAAATCAGGAAACGGTTCACGTGCGCTCCACTGTCTCCTCTAACGTTGGTGGTCGCTGCACCAATTCGCTCCATATTTGCATATGAAGCTTCTCGCTGCACCCACGTTGCAAACTTTGCTGTCGCTCAAAAGAGTATGGAAATGTTATTGAGCCGACCAGTGCTGCACGATTAATCGTATCGCAATCTCAGTTTAGGCAGTGCACATGTGGTCACGTGACTTTCCGGCGTGAGAGGAGAGCAGGTGATGATCACCGCCGAACTGGTAGCCAAAAAAAAAATGCTTCCTCTGTCATTTGGCGATATGTTAGTTTTAAGTTTACCAACACTGATCAGAGAGAGGAACTGCGCAAGATTTGCTAAATTAAAGTTGCTACATCACTGTAACAGATCTCCCCGGTTCCCAGTTGGAAGAAAGAGACGACGGGAGGCGGTTCAACAGACGTTGCTTTCTTTTAGTTTTTCATTCACTTTCCTTTTCCTCGTACTCACGCCGGGACACACGCCCACTCGCGGTTACCTCACGGATTGGCGCGCTTTCACCTGGCAACCGCCGCTTTCCCACACACATCCCCATACACGCCGTCAGCTCTGCCTGGTATCTCTCTCTCTCTCTCTCTCTCTCTCTCTCCTGTTACATCCGGCGTAAACAGGGCCTTTTCTAGCCTTTTGGAACCCTGAGCAAGATTCCTATTCCTATGCGCTCGAAGTGAGGTGGTAGCTCAGAGGCTAAGCATTAGACTTTGAATCGGTAGGCTATTAGTTCAATCCCCATCAAAATTCCCCTTCACTTGGACTTGCTCAAGATGCGCCCTTGTGCAGTTGTAAATCGCTCCGTATAAGACTTTTCCCAAATGCTGTAAATGTATTGAAGATGAGCTTGACATGGGTTGGAGTGGAAGATCTTGAGTGGCCTGCTGTAGAGCTCTGATCTCAACCCGATCACATTTGTACATCAGTACAGTAGTATAAATATCCACAACTACGCTTCGGTTATAATCAGGTGTCCATGTAGTGTACGTTGACTAAACTTACGTAGACCAACTTTTTTTTTTTTTTTTTTTAAATGCTCAGGATTTCTCCGAACTTCAGGATGACTGAAAGCTCTTTTAAAGTGGTAGAAGAACAACAAAAGGCTCTTTTCTTACTGTTGATTAAAGAACTGAAAAACTGCCTGGAAGCATTTCCTCTCCCGAGAATGGCAGCTGCTGGGAAAATGAGTACTAGAGCCGCTCGCTCGCTCACTCACTCACTCTATTTCCATCTCCTTCTCCTTCTCTCTATCTCACACGGACTTGCGCTAACATTTAAGGTATTTGTACGTGCTTCAGCTCAACACGTTATACTGAGATCCTGCAAGGATTTTTAAACAATGAATGACACAACCAGTGAATCCAGTACTCGAGCAGAACCGTGTGAGGATGCGTTCAGATTGCGTAGATTCGCTAGTGTGCTCGGGCTTTTTGCTCACTCACACTGACAAATAAAGATCCAAAAAGATTAATACCACAGGCCACATGTGGGAGTTGCACTGTATTGTTTTCTCTAAAACTCAGGAAATTTGCTCAGCTTTGATTCAACAGGAAAATGTAAAAAAAAAAAAAATTGGTTTAGTTGAATATTTTATTATTATTATTATTATTATTATTATTATTATTATTTACTTGATAAATGGAAAAGGCCATGGAATAAATGGAAATGGGAAAAGAAAAGGCCGCAGCCCCCCACTTCATCTCCAGTTCCGTGACTGTCCCTGATATTGTCATTGTAAATTACAGACTTCATTTGGCAGAGGCGACAGTCTTTTATTAGTGTCTGTGACTTTATTACGCCCTTTCATCTCGATGCCTACCTCTAGATGTTGCTGCTGTGTATTGGCGCTCTGTAACGTTTGTGTATTCGGCTCACTTGTCTAACAGCGTTTAATATCACCCACTGATTAACTGTGACAAAAAAAATATAAAGTAAAAAAGAAATGTAATAAATCTGCAGCGGATTCTGGATCGACACGTTCTGCCGCCTCTTCTTTGTTCTGGACTTTCTGATCCCTGTATTAGGCTTTATTGTGGATCCAGTCTCAGTCGACGGGAAAAAAACAAGGTTGTAATTTAGTCACAGGAAATGGAATTGTAACACTAACAGTCGATTTTCAAGCGAAGGCGTAATCCCTGATGAGCTGAACGTTAGGGCTCATCTGTGGTGCGTTTTGTTTTAAGTATAAAAAAAGCAGCAGCATGACAGAGGCGAAAAGGAGCCACTGTTATTTCCGAGCCGTTTCAAGTCGATGACACGCCCAAGGATGGAGACAATTAAAACATCTAAGGCCTTGTCTCTGACTCTGGACCACCCAGATCAGACGTCTAAACATGTTTCGACTGGCTGATGCCATGCAGACGTCTGTCCGCAGCTAATCAGACTTCCAGAGAGCAAGGAGGAGCTGCTCGAATGAGACTTTTCAGATGTGTAATATTAAATTGAATATAGTTGGACTATTCTCACTTATCGGTGTGTGTGTGTGTGTGTGTGTGTGTGTGTGTGTGTGTGTGTGTGTGTGTGTGTGTGTGTGTGTGTGTGTGATTTATTTTATTATTTCCATATTTATGATGTACATTTAAGCTTATAATTTTGTATTAAATTCAGCCTCCTAATGATAGGAGCCTTCATTATTTGTGTAGAAAAGGTTAGTCTTCTACATATTACCATCCTTGGTTGTTTTTTTACCAACATTTGCAAGCATTTAGAATTATTAATTTTTTTATTATTAAATACTAATGAGGTAAGAGGAATTCTGCAAAACTGAATTCCAGACCGTACATGAGTTTTTCCCGTCATCAGTATCCACCACATGCGGCGTAGGTGCTCGCCGAATTCCTGACGACGCTCTGATAAACGTCACGCGATGTTCCTTTCCTTCATTTCAAATCTCCATTTATCTTCGGAGAGCGAAGACATTCACTGCTTTGTGCGTTCGGCGAGTCCAGACAAGTAATGTGTATCAGAGAGGGATGTTATGTTGCTCTGCTCTGAAGGCAGACAGTGGGTTATTAAGGTTCGTACCGTGTAGACAGCAGGAGAGAAGAAAGCCTATTGGAAATAGTTGCTCTGTGGTTAAGATGCACAGAGTCTGATTAAAAGACTGAGTTAAATACCAGCATCACCAAGCTGCCACTAATGGGCCCCTGGGCAAGGCCCTTAACCCGCAGCAGTTCAGACGTACAAATGAGATCGTTGTGATGAACGTCTGCTAAAATGATTATGGGCGCAGAACTTCAGATTCACACCTCCCTGATGTCTTACACTTAGGGTTGCACAATTTTTAAGACTGGAAACTTTTCATGGAAATTAAAGGGAATATATGGGAATTAACAGGAATTCATGTGAATAAACTGGGAATTTACAGAATTGCAGGTTGGCCTATTACAGGGAACTTAAATGTAGTAAAAAAAAATCCATAACACATCATTTCATAAATCTCTGAAGCTTTTCATAAGAATTTCATAAAGAAAAGTAAAAAAAAATTTGTATTATTTTAATTTACATGCATGTCAGCTTATGACCAAACAAAATGTTTATATTTATGTTTGTGTGTGATACACTTTATATAAATTTCCACAAATTTCTAATTCATTCCCATAAATTCCTGAACATTTCCAAAATTCCCCAGATGAAGTTCCCGTGAAAAGTTTCTGGAAATGTGCCGCCCCTTTGCAACCCTATGTACACTATACATCCCCAACACTATACATCCCTAACACTATACATCCCTAACACTGCAGCCTGGAGTGAAATTCAGCATCTGTGGAGGATTAGTAATAATAAGATAATAATGGTATTTATTGTGCATTTAAATCCCTAAACTCAAACGAATCATCACATTTTTATCTCGTGTAATTGGGAGTGAATGTGGTGCGTGTTTAAAACCAAGAAACGAGACGACGCTTTCTTACCCTACACGTGCACCGCACACGTGTCGTTCTCTTGCTCGCTGTGCATTTATTTCCTCTTGAAGGACACGTTTGGCACTTTGAGGTCCTAGAGTATTCCTTTATAAGTTTACGTCTGGAACTGACCTGTTTTTTGTGGAGCGTTCCCCCAAAAACCTCACCTTTCAGAGTTCTCACTTATTGGTTTTGTTTAGCGAGGAAAAGAATTTGTAAATCCACACTAACGTGTCTGTTAAATTAAATGTAAATGCTTTCTTGAGCTGAACTGAACAATTTCCTAACAGATTTAGAATACTTGATAAAATGCTTTGTGTGTGTGTGTGTGTGTGTGTGTGTGTGTGTGTGTGTGTGTGTGTGTGTGTGTGTGTGTGACCTGTAAATTTCCAGACGCCGCTCATTTGCATTTAGCAACACCCACAAAAGTATTTTAAAGGCCATGCGTGCACACAAAGGGCTGAAAACATAAAACTTTTAAAATTTTTACTATCTGAAAGAAAAAGCATTTGCAAGTTCATGCTCTTCTCGTAGACTCACTTCTGCTCCCATAAAAACGGTTACGTGCGTAACGCACCTGAAGAAAATCTAAAGAAAATTTTCAGAAAAGTTGAATTAGGTGTGAATCAAGTGAGGAGGGAAATTAGTCTGACATAAAGCAAGGGAGTAAAAATAAGGGGCTTTACAGGGTAGCAAAGTGAACATGGACATGAACAAGCTGCAACACAAGGACAAATCGCTCGTGAAAAAAAAAAACGCTGTGCTGAATCATTTTATAAGCCCGATTTCATCGTCACGTCCCTCTGCAAACATCCCTTTCCTCATAAGATTAAATGTTACATCAGTTTTTTCCTTCCCTTTAAATGTAAAAAAAAAATTTTTTTTTTATATAAATCTTTTATTTTTTCACAAACGATTCTATACCATTTCATTATATTGTAAATATGAGGGCTTCTAAACTGTAAATAGGAAAAAAAAAATTAATTAAAAAATGTAAACACGAACCATGTTTTCCAGGTATAAAGGTATTCTGAGCGAGATATATGATTTAAAGTCTAAAAGGCTATTTGAGGGTTATATTTATTAGTTTTCAGTACCACAAGTATTAATTATCCTCCCTGAAACGACGGGATTTTCATGTCCAGTGTAAAAACTCTTGTATGGACAATTTGCGAAAAAAATCGATTTATATCCAGCTTAATAAATGTGGCCCATTATGGTTAAGTGAGTGTATGTATGTATGTATGTGAACGTACGTACGTCTACACTTACCTTGTGGACAAAAGTATTGGGACATCTGACTTTCCAGCCAGATGAGGTTCTTTCCCAAACTTTTTCCACAAATTCGGAGGCACACAATTGTATCAGTTTTCTTAAGATGTGGGAGCATAAAATTTTCCCTTCACTAAAACTATCAGACCCAAACCTGGTCCAGCCTGCCTATTCCCCTGTGCACCATGAAGAAATGGTTTTCATGGTTTGGAAGATCTTCCGTGGCCTGCTATAGGTCTGTAATCTCAAACCTGAACGCCTTTGGGATAAAAGGGAATGCTGACTGCACCCCATACCTCTTCACCTCATCTACATCAGTACTAGCCTTTTTAAAAATCCTATTTGTATGAATGAGCAATTCTCTACACACACACACACACACACACACACACACACACACACACACACAGTCCAAAGTCTAGAGGAACATCTTCCCAGAAGATTGGCGATTATTATTGTTATTACTGTTTTTTATTATTGTTTTTTTTGTTTGTTTTTTTTTTGTTTATCATTTTTAATGGTCTCTTCTGTTTCTTTTAGCATGTCCTGATGCAGACGGCTATCAAGGCATCCATACCTCACTGGCACCTGCAAACAAACACATCTGGGACCAAGAGAAGTGTGAGGGTAAGTTGTTGGTTGAAGGGAACCATTCAGTTTAATGAATTACTCTCTTCCTAATGGAGCTCCAGGATTTGATCACTGAAAGGTGTTTCAGCCACACTGTAAAGAACATGATACAATACTTAATATGTAAACTCAAAATGCAGTGCAGTGGCGTTTGCTACGTTCATTCATTTTTTATTTACAAATTAAAATCTAACGATGAGGTCACTGTTGGAAAAACAATATATATATTTAATAAAAATGTCAAATATTTTAAATTCACTCCAACCTATTTATTTATTTTGAGTTATTCGGTTTAACCCAGATTATAGAAAACTGATCATCCTTCAGTGGCTTCATTCAAGGTTCTGGCTTCACTCCGAGAAGTTTGTATGGATCACTACGTGTTGGAAAAAAAAAAAAAAAGTGAAAGGAAATGGAAGTCGAAACACGTCTTTTTCTTAAATTCTTATGCAGTGCACCAAACGGCGCCGCCTCGCCTCGCCTCGCCTCGCCCTGCCCCGCTCCGTGTTTTACTAGACTGTCTGTGATCTCTGAATATGTCGCTCTTGTTTATACGATTATTTATTAACACCTTTTCACTTTCACCTCCAGATTAGATGTTAGAAATATTGTGCACTTTTGGGCATTGATCATATGTAGTATTGGGAGATTTTTCTATACACTTTTTGTGATTAAACAAATGGAGGAAATTGATAAATAAGCCATTTTTTTTGTTTTTGTTTGTGCTCAGAAACAATAAAAATCAGTTTTCTTTTTTTGCTTTCAGTATTAAATTCAGTACATGGATTGGCATCCTAATGCTATAACCGCATTTTGCAATTTACATTTCAATCCCAGGTTGTGTTTTTAATTTTTATAATTTTTGATATATTTAGTAAGAGGAATTGAGCAGATACTGGAACCTTAATTAGCACCATATGCCTCCGTTGAACTGTACTCCTAATTCACCCCCACATTCTCAGTTCTCTTCTGCATTTCTCAGTCCACCTCTCTGACTGACTCATCCAACTGAAAACACTCATGTTCATTTTCTGCCATCTCGGACGAGTGTAATTTCACATCAGATTCATTGTAGGAGTTACGATTTCACATTACCGCTGCATTTTATTGGGGGTTTTTCAAGGAGAGGTCATGGGCCATGCAGTCAGTGGTCCAGTCGATCCAAAATCTGTTCAATAGCCACTCGAGGTCTTCCACTCCATCCCGTGTAAACCATATCTTCATGGAGCTTGCTTTGTGCACAAGGGCATTGTCATGCCAGAACAGGTTTTGGGTCTCCTAGTTCAAGTGAAGAGACTTTTTCATGCTGGAATATCCAAATGCATCCTATACAGTTGTGTGCCTCCAAGTTTGTGGTAACGGTTTGAGGAAGAACCACATGTAGTTGGAAAAGTCCCAATACTTTTTTCGATGTAAAGTATAAACAGGAGAGCAGTGGATTTTAGCTCTTTTTTTTTTCTTCTTTTTTTTTTTTTTCCAGATCCAAAGGTTGAACTAGAATTTAAAGAATAGACATGATCTATCATGATCAAACAGCAATAATGCATGTCTTTAATGTTTGAATGGTAAATACAGATACCTGTTGTTGTTGTTGTTGTTGTTATTATTAACAAAACAACTAAAAAATAAACATCTACACATGCTTCACAAACGGGAGATTTTAATGTGCCACATACACATAAGGTTGAATTAAAGAGAGAAAATGGGTCATGAGATTCAGTTCTTTGAAGAGTTTTTACCAAAACGGGAAACACCTGCACTTGATGGTCATGTGCCGTGTTATAACGGTTACAGAGTCGTTATGAACTGCAATATCTAGTCACAGAACGAAAAAAAAAAAAAAAAAAAAAAAAAAAAGAACACTTGCATAATACACAGCGTTTTTTTCTATGCATACTGGCGTAGTCTCTTGTTTCCCGTGTTGAACACTATATTGTTAATTCCATGACCGCACAGATTTTATATTAGACAGCAGTGCTGCACATTTCCACATAAAGCGCTAAAATGCTTTTGAACTTTTTAAAATAAATAATAGTTGGCTGAAAGTCGTATTAAAAGTCACAAGCCGTAGCCGAACGCGCAATCACCTACACGTAGGTGGAATCCACCGCCCTCAAGCCCATAACAGTCTCAGTGCTGAACTAGCGGGATTCAGACCCGCGGGTTGCCATGGGAAAATCTGCCTTTCTCCTTAACACAGCGTCTGCTTCTAATTTACTCACAGCTTTGTTTAAATGTGCTTACACTGTCAGTGTTGGGCCTATTAATTCACATCTGCAATTAAAATGTCCAATTAGCGAGGTTCCACCTGGCCCACATGTTCTGAAGTCGTTATTCTCAGAGAACTCTAATGGTCGTGTGTGAAAGAGGCAATCCAAACGTACATTTGTGTGTGCTTGTGTGTCTCGTTCTAGGGACAGGTCAGGGTGTGTGGAAGAGTCTGGGGGTAAAAAGTGTAAACAAATGTCACCGCACTAAGGACAAATGTATACGGTCTTTTCCAGCCGTTTGTGGTTCTTCGTCAAACTGTTGCCTCAAAGGTGAAGACACAATCGTATAGAATGTCTTTGGTTGTGGAAGAATTAAACTTCACCTTTACTTAAACTAGGTGACCCAAACCTGCTCCAGCATGACACTGTCCCTGTGCACAAAGCCAGCTCCATGAAGATATGGAAGATCTTGAGTGGCCTGCTATGGAGCTCTGACCTCAACATTATTAATCACCTTTTGGATGAAATGGAGCGCTGACTACAGCCCAAGTCAAGTCATGCTCGTTCAACTACAAAAGCATTAGTGAGATCAGGTACTGATGTTTAGAGCGTCTAGGGTTCAGTCGCTGTTCCACTACATCCCAAAGGTATTCAGTGGAGTCCAGGAGGTCAGAGCTCTGTGCAGGACACTCGGGTTATTAAATTCAAACCATTATATACTTCAATTTAGAACGTACAGGTGAAACCTTACAGTTTCAAGGTTCTGATTTGTCTGAATCAAATTGAATAAAACCCCACACACCCACCCACACAAAAATCATATTCATTTGATCAACCTTATCATTTTTCTCCTCTCTCTTCTTCTCCCTCATCATTTCATCTTTTCCTTTCATTTTATCTAAAAAGAAAATCGACTTGGAAGCTCTTCACATCATAATCATCCTCTTTTTAAATCATGATAAAACACTGATTAAAATGTTAATGTTAAAGTCAAAGTTAAGAAGAAACCCTTAGTCAACAAATAAGAATTGTAAAGGGTTGTGAAAACAAAGCAAAAAAAGTCATCATGACCTGATAAAGCTTGACGGGTCTTTGTTAAAATGAAACTTTAATCCCAGGTTGTGATGCGTCTTTCTCTCCCAGCCCCCCACCCCCCCCCCCCCCCCTTTCTCTCTCTCTCTCTCTCTCTCTCTCTCTCTCTCTCTCTCTCACACACACACTCATCCGAAAACCTGCTTGAGAAAGCTTCTCGGTCACCATGAACTGTCGTGTCATAAGCAATTCAGATCCTGCTTTCTGCTCACGCCGGGTCTAAAATGCTGTTAAGGATGGCTGAGGGCACAAATACATTACAGTACAGATGCACCTCCACTAGTGTCATTTCGATTTCTGTCACTTTATGGCAGTTTTTGTTATTAATAATAAGAAAAAATCTCATTTAAATAATTTCAACAAATAATTGTTAAAAAAAAACCAAACAGCTAAAAACAAGACAAAATGAAAAATCATAAACATTTGTTTAAAATGCATGAAATAATGTAATTTAAAAATGTGTGTGTGTGTGTGTGTGTGTGTGTGTGTGTGTGTGTGTGTGTGTGTGTGTGTGTATATATAATTTTGTTTTTTTTTGTTTGTTTTTTTAAGGGTCTATTGGTATTGTGAGTGTTGGAATGATTTATCAACATAATAATAATTAACAAAATAATAATTGCCAGAAATTGCACCGAATCTGAGAAAACCACTGCAAACGTTTAGAACTTTTTGTTAACATTAGAAGCTATTAATGCTTGTATCTGGTGTATTTTAATATTGTCCTGAAGCTGTATGGAGCAGTGTAGTCCAGAAAAGTGATTTTAACAGAAGGCAGTGTCTAATAATGGCAATTTGTGTAACAGTAATATAAAACAGTACAAGGCCTTTTTTTTTTTTCCGATGTCTTTTCACATTGTGTCATAAACATCCGGTTAGTTTCCTAACGATCCGGCTTTTGTAGATGCAGTACGTAACGTTCACTCTTTTATTTATTTATATACGTTTCTGAGCTAATCTATCAATAGATCTATAAATTTTAGATGGACAATATCTACACACATTCATGTATCAAACGAACACGCTATTCGGTGCGGACTTCTGATTCAAGGATGGTGTATGTGCATCTGTGCCTCTGTGTTCAGGAAATTGGTGGCTGGTGAATGCCACAGTAGAGACTTTTTTTTTTTTCTGAAGGAGGCAATTAGTCAATCGAGAGAGAGAGACCGAGAGTGTTAGGAATTTAAGGGGGAGATGGGGGGGGGGGGGTCAAAACCAACAAAAATTTCTTTCATGTGTATTATTACTAAGAAGAGACTTCCATCTGGCCACTTACAGGAGTGTCTTGATACAATCTCTGTCTCTGAGCTCTTCAGGCAGTCCTCTGCTGCTGCTGCTGCTGGCGACTATTTTTTTCTCTTGTATTCATTTTCATCTTTGCATACACTATATGGACAAGTCAAGAAGCTTTCAACCATATATATAGCTGAGGCAGTACACAGTGAAATGAGACCACGTTTCTCCAGAACCCTGGTGCTACATAAAACAACAGAGAGCCACATCACACAACATGGAGCCACATAACAGAACACAAAGCTAAGGACTAAAATAAGCGTCCTCGCCGCATAAAGTGCATCGTGTGCAACAACGGTTTATGGACACCATGAGCTTTTTAAACCTTCCATATTTAGTCCCCATTTGCTGTTATAATAACCTCCACTCTTCCAGGAAGATGTTCCACACAGTTTTGGTGTGTGTTTATGGAGATTTGTGTTCAGCCACAGGGATGTTAGTAAAGTCAGGTACTGATGTAGGTGGGGTGCAGAGGTGGGAGCTCAGAACTGGCCACTCAAGAGCTTCCACATCTCCCAAGCCATGGAAAGCATATCTTCATGGAGCCGGCTTTGTGCACAGGGATATTCCCATGCTGGAAAAGGGTTTGGGTCTCCTAGTTAAAGTGAAGGGAAAATTTCATACTACCACCTCCAAAGACATTGTAAACTTTTGTTCATATAGTGTAGTTCTAGTTGTGGCATTTAGCCGAACGACAAACAAAAGTACGAATCAAATTATGTCCAATCAGAGGGAACATGCCTCAGGTGGACTCCAATCTCAGAGGAGAAACATCTTGAAGGTGATCCAGGAAAAAAAAAAACTGGATGAACCTATAATACTTTTTAAGTGTCCAAGCAAAATATTATTCCAATGTGATATTTACGTTTTGTTTTGTTTGTTGTATTATTTTGAATAAATTTGCGAAGTCATCACAATAGTTGGTGCTTTTTTTTTTTTCTCTCTTTTCTCATTATGGGATGTGGAGTGTATATTAAATAAAATACACTTTTTTTGAGTGTCCTGTGCCTTGAACCAGCACACAATGCATTTTTTCCAGTAGTGAAAAACACTGATTATCAATTATTTTCTAATTATTATTTATTTAAGCCTGATTTTGTCTTGCCTGGAAGCAAAGAATCAGCTGAGGAGATCACAGCACAAAGCACCTCTGCACCATCCATCAATACTATTAAATAAAAGATAATCACATGTTTATTTGTAGAGCGCTTTTAGAAAATATAAATATAAATTAGTCCCTGTAAGTTTCTCCTAATGATTGAGCCAGTGGTGACTGTGACGAGGAAAAACTCCCTGAGATGGTTTGAGCAAGAACCCTTGAGAGGAACCAGACTCTGAAGGAAACCCATCCTCAATCTGGGTGACCTCGAATGTCCATTCATTATAGTTCCATCAGTTTATAGTTTCCCCCCAGTATAATATAACAGCAGAGGACTAAATGCAGAATGTGATGTTAAAAAGGCACATATGAATCTTGGGGTCAGGTGTCCACAAACTTATTTTCCATGTAGTATATGAAATTAGTGAGTGAGACCTTTTTAACATTTAATAACAACAAATCAAAAGGTGTTTCATGCCAGAGTTTTTTTTATTTTTAAGTAAAGACAAAAAAATATCACCAACGCTTTGATTACAAACTGTACCACACTTTTATCATCGTGACGTTTCTATCAGCTCGTTGCTCCCGGAGGCTCAGACCAGCTGCGACTCGACGACAGATTTGCTTCGCAGCCAATACAGACGTCGTCTTATCTTATTTATGTTCAATAAGGAAGCGTCAGAGCTCGTCGATTTGTCTACAAGTCTGACTAGAGCGCAAAAAAACAACACGGCGATCATGTCAAAAAAAAAAAAGTCGACAAGCCAAACCTGTTGAACCCAAAACGCAGAATGCGCCCCAGGTGAAGAATTGTTGCTACTCTTTCACGAAGTGTATGGTTTTTTTTTTTTTTTTTTTTTTTTCCGCCGTTACAAAGTCGTTCCGTTTTCCAAGAGCTGAAGTTTCCACACCTGCACGCATTAAAAAATGTTGTGTGGTAATTATAGAACTATGCAGTGACGAAATGTCCTGATGTGTAGAATCTCGAAATGTAAAACCATCATATCTCTCTCTCTCTCTCTCTCTCTCTCTCTCTCTCTCTCTCTCTCTCTCTCTCTCTCTCTCTTTCTTTTACAGAGGCTGTTGTCACTTGGATCCTGCAGTGCTCCAAGACAGAAATACAGTTTTGTGTGTGTGTGTGTGTGTGTGTGTGTGTGTGTGATGTCTAATGTGACCTGACATGGTGAGAATGTACACCTCCGAAATTAATATTTCATTGAATGCTTTTTGGAAAAGAAAGAAAAAATACTGTATTTCCATGCGTTTTAATGGTGACTGGCTCCTAGCTGCTCACAGGTCTTATTGGATGGTTCGTGCTGCGTCTTTAGGCAAACTCAGCCGATGTTTCCTCTCCCTGACATCAACTCTCGGAGGTCAAACTCGTACGGCTTCAGCACCACGTTCGCCTCGGTGAACATTCAACGCTGTCGGTGAGTTTGAGCTAAACTGACAAAACCATCGACCGTTGACTGTACCCCATGGCCAAACCCTGACAACGCTACTCAAGATGGGATTAATCATCGAGACGCTGTCCTGGGACGTCGCCTTCATCCTCTAACCAGTACTCGAGTCCTTGGGGCTTAAAAGAAAAAAAAGAAACAACTCCAATCAAAGGTCACAATCAACATTCATTGCTGTCGGTGGGTTGGACTGTGAGGGAAAGCTCACTGAACAATGAATGCAACTGTGTCCCAGTCGTCCTCATCCCACAACCTGAGGATGATGAAATCTTTTACCAACTCACACATAGTATTGCTTTTATATCTGAATAATGGAGAATTTGACTGAATCTCTAATTATATTTGGGGGGACATGAGAATAAAGGATATTTATGATCCCTTTCTTTCGGTTTATTGGTTAAATTTTTCATCACCATACCACAGATGGGCTTGTTGTTCGCTTTACTGTTGTTTGGAGTGTACTGGACAGTTATGTTCAGCATTTTCATTGCTTTCTATCAACAACTACACACGATGAACCATTGAGTTCATTATTTATTTCACTTTTAAACGTTCTACATTGGAGAAAATACACAGGCGTGAGTGTTTTAATTGCAGCCCAGAGGATTTCCCTGTTGGGACTTTTTAGTTCTTATTTTAGGTTAACCTGAGGGTCCAGAGGAGGTTCAGTGGCATCATCATTTATCCGCTACATTTTACACGAGTCAGAGAAAACGCCCCAGCCCTTTGTAGGCTAAACCCAGATTACGGTTCGTTGCCGTTCGTTCACGAAACGTTAATCCAAATGAAGTTGGTGGAGCAGCTGAACTGGCTTTATCGTATCAGTGTTCGGGTGGGAGTGCAGACGGGGGACTGCCAGTCAATCCTCTGGATTAATTAACACCGGATTACTGTTCAATCCAAACGCCGTAACGGCAGCAGTGTCCATTAACTCGTGATAGAAAGATCGGACCATTTTAGTGACTCGGTTCTTTGATTCTGGTGCATTTTTTTTTTTTTTTTTGAGCCATTTAGTTCATTTCATTCCTTTGATCATAAATAAAATGTAACATTTTTTCGATTAGTAGATCCCCCAAAAAGGTCTGCATACACGCAGTTTAATTATAGGTCCAATAATATATATATATATATATTTCTTCAAGAGTTGAGAGGTAAACTATTCAAATCTGTTTCCTGTGTAATGAATGTAATGTCAGTGCTTTTTTGTTTCTCTGCTCTTCATCTCTACACAGAGCTGAAAGATTGGTTAGTTGACCAGAAGTTAAGCCACACTCATCTGCTCCTCTCATGCAGTTATCCAATCAGCCAATCATGTCTCAGCAATGCAAAAAAAATTAAAGATGCAGCTGCTGGTCAAGAGCTTCAGCTAATGTTCACATCATCAGAATGAAGAAAAGGTGTGTAACTATAACAGTGGTATGGACGGCTGTACAAGATAGCAACTGAAAAAAGACAAAAAAATGAACTATAATGAAATCAATGCCAATTTTATTGGCGATCGATCAATAGATTTTGTTTAAAGGACAAATATTTGTAAACACCAGACAATGTGCTTTTTGGAACATAGATTTGTGCTCGCAAGGACATTTAAAAGATTCTGTTTGTAAGGGTGCAGTCGGCATTCCGATTCATCTCGAAGGTGTTCAGTAGGGTCGAAGTCTTCTACGTTTCATGCTGGTGCATCCAAAGACATTTTGGTTAAGAACCTCATGTGGCTGGAAACGTCAGGCTTTTGTCTATAGTGTATATGGTTTGATTTAGTGGAATCAAAATCTAGGGGAACATCCTCCCAGAAGTTTGTAGGTTCTTATAACAAGAAGTGGATACTAAATGTGAAATGGGAGGTATGAAAGCCCATATGAGTCTTATGGCCAGATGTCCACAAACGTTTGTCCATCTAGTGTAGAAAAACCCAACAGAAACTCACATGGACATAAGAAAAAAACATGTAAAACTCCTCTCACTCACTTTTAGAATAAAGTACTTGTGTCATTACTTATATTAGTCATTATATTTTTTATTTCAATTGTTTTTTTTACCATAAAAAATCTGATGTGTTCTGTTTTGTTCGTTTTAAAGAAGCATCTTTAATTAGGAATCGCAGTTTGTTTATTTCTACTGTTTTCCACAGAAAAAGAAAATAAAAAATTGCAAAAGCCACAAGCGAGCTGTATTTTTAGAAAGTATGTCTTGGTGTTCTTGGATACGATGGCTGTGGTTACTCGCTGGCACCAGTGTAATGTGTGGATGTGAAACACTACACCGCAAAAAAAAAAGACATAAGTGTGAGGGCGTGTTGTTCTAAAGTTACACTCCTGGCACTGGATTCGAATCTTACTGTACATCCATTTTACACAAAAAAGGACGAATTTCTCAGCATCAGGGTTTTTACCAATGAAGTCAATTTTAGCTGGATATTTTATCAGGTACAACTAGACATAAATTCACAAGCGATTATCCAGTCAGTCCATCACATGGCAGCAGCAGGATGTATCTGAAGAGCATCAGAATAAAGTCGTCTCTATGACCCGTGTGACTTTAACCATGATGTTAATGCTGCTACTAGTCTAGTCGGGCCACTCTTTTTTTTTCCACACACAAACATTTCACGAGTTTGTACAAAATGGTGTGAAAAACAAAAAACATCTAATGAGCAGCAGTTCTGTTTTAATCACATTTTACAACAATGCACCACAGGCCTCCTCACTCCCTTCCACATCAGTACCTGACTTTGTAGTTTATTAGGCAAAAAACTCCACAAGCACACTCCAAAAGCTTGTGGAACATCTTTCCAGAACAGTGGAGGTTATTTTAACAACAAACGGTTTCAAAAAGTGGATTATGTTTAAAAGGAACATTGTGTTATGGTCAGGTGTCCACAAACTTTGTCCATATAGTTTGTGAAGGCAGCAAAAAAAAAGTACCTGAGAAATGCAGATGCTGAAGGTTATAAAAATTTTATCACTTGGCAGAAATCGACTCAATTTGTTATTCATCCAAATAATGAAACTGGTGCGTTTCTGCAGTTCAGACTGTGGGTTGGATATCGAGCTGCTGTGAAATTGGATATGTGCTTCCATCTAGTGGCAGTTCACCAGTATTACATGCTCCAGCACAGCCTTTGGGCGGTGATTTTTTTTTATTTTTTCCACCAAAATCAACTGAGATACTTCACATGCATAATAATTATAATAGTGATTATTATAATGCATCTTTCATGTTATTACACATTTATTCACAGCTATATAGTAAGAGACAGTAGTACGTACTGTAGATGTTCTCTCTTTTACTCTGTCCAAGTTTCCTTTTCTCTCTTTTGTCTCTCTCTGTCTCTTCCTCGTTCTCCTACCATCTCCCTATGCCTCTCTCACTCCTCATTTTCTCTTACTCTTTCCACCTTTCTCTCTCTCTCTCTCTCTCTCTCTCTCTCTCTCTCTCTCTCTTTGCAAAAAGGGATGAAAAATCTTTCCAGCATTA
Source organism: Silurus lanzhouensis (assembly GCA_039877035.1). Lineage (NCBI taxonomy): Eukaryota > Metazoa > Chordata > Actinopteri > Siluriformes > Siluridae > Silurus > Silurus lanzhouensis. The sequence goes on along the minus strand of JBCEWE010000105.1, from coordinate 927,476 downwards.
CTATCCTTGTGAGGACATTTGTTCAGGTTACATTAAACATCACACACAGGAAATATATAATAATAATGATGATGATGATAAATACACTATATTTATAAAAAAGTTTGCAGACACCGGGTAATTAGTTTGGTGTGTGCTTTCTGAGCATCGCATTCCACAATTTGTCCCAATTTGCCTCCACTCTTCTGGGAAGATGTTCCACCAGATTTGGGAGTGCGCTTGTGGAGATTTGTGCTCATTCAGACCAAAGGGTGTTCGTAACGTCATGAGAAGGCCTGGGGTCCAGTCAGCGTTCACATTGATCCCAAAGGTGTTTAATAGGTTTGAGTTCAGAGCTCCACAGCAGGTCCCATCTACCACAGGATTATGTAATATTAATCTGTTGATTTTTATATTAAATATGATATATTTAAAAAGACAAAAAACAACAACAATGCAGCTTGAAATACTATTAAAATGTTTTTCAGTTCCAATGCAGGCCCACAATCTTCTACTTATTCACTTGGGGGAGGGGAGGAGCAATGACCCATCAGTGACCTTTCTTCTAGGGTCAACTGTTGTTCACTTTCTTCATGAGGCTGCAGAGGCAATAAAGACCATGTGAGTGAAGAGGAAAGTATCGAGGACAACTGCATCTTTTTAGCATCTAATGGTGTCTTTTAAAGCCTAATGATGCAGGAGTCGTCTTCTGGTTCCGAAACACTGATCTGACTTGCTGTTCAGGTGATATACAGACACCTCATAGTCATCATACAGTAGAAAAGCTCGCAATCTCTCTCTTTTTCTTTCTCTCAGGTGAGTTTTTATTCATTAGTTGACACAGGAATCCTCCTTTCATCCTTTTAGTCCAGACAGCATTGAGATTCTGTGTGTAGAGTAACATGATGTTTTGTTATTGGTTATTCTTCTCTTTTGAAGACTTCCTCAAACTCTTCAAAAAAAAGTTCCTCCATGTTGACATTTTGCGCTGACAAATCGGAAAGAAATCCTCAAGAACAAGAAGAAAAGCCAATAGCAAAGATCAGTTGTATTACTTATAGGAATTATTATTTTCTTTTTCTTTTTTTATTGTTTATATGGTTTAATCCCAGAGACTGAAATATCTTAGTGTTGTTATTCCAGTTGTCCTGTAGATGGCAGTAGAGGTCTGGTGACGAGCCTGAAGCCAGAGACGGTTTACCCACGTTGGTTGAAACACAGAGCTCAGTGAATAGAACTGATCTTCTCATTTCCAGACAACTTGTAACAAAGGTATAGTACGTGAGGAAGTGTGCACTTTATGTACTGTAGTGTACACACACACACGTGTTGAGGGAGGCGCTCAGAGCTCACGAATACCATGTGATTAAAAGTCTGTTGTAGCTCCAACAATCAGTTCCACTGGAATCCTGTGGGACTACTGGTGTGACTGGTGAGATGTTGGACTAACGTCAGTACACTGTCTTTAGTGTGTGTGTGTAAGTAAATTGTATGTATTGTATGACGGTGACACACAGGTCTCAATTGTGTCAAATAACAGCATTTGACACCGATCATCCCGCTCAAAAGTTTTCACCCCCATTGTATTGGCCTTATTGAGAATTACTGAATGGCCGCCACCTTTTTTTAAGTCGTGCACGTGTTTAAATCGAGGTTTAAAGGTGCCTCTTGTTCTTTTTTTGCATAGTGTATATTAGAGTAGTAATTCTCTGCCTGATCATTTTGTCATGTATATATTTATATATATATATTGTCTAGATATGAATCATATCTCATAGACAGCATGACAGAATTCTAAAAATGTTCACGATATTCTGAATGTATTCTGTGCTTCATGCATAAAAGGCCACTGCACATTTCATCCGCCTGCACACACATTCAGCTTCACTTACTGCAGTGAACTTTGAGATTCTTTTCTGCACCGGAAACTGCAAATGTACTCCTGAGTGCACGATTTTATTCTCCTCAATCATTCAAAGTCTTTTTATTTTTTTCCTCTTTTCATTTATTCACCACTCTGCCTCCGATCGGATCCATTTTTTTTCTCATGCTCTCTTCTTCCATCACATATAAATAAGATCCCTGGATAATTATGCTCCTCCACCAGGGGCAAGGTCTCTCCCCTTACCTGTAGAGAGGATCTCAGTTTTATTATTTTTATTTCACATCCATGGCCTCGGACAGGCTCTGATTTTTCATCCCAGGCGCATCACCTTTGGCCAGAAACATTCGAGCTCGTGTCGGACGTGCAGTTCCGATGTACCTCAGACGTCTCGGGTGTGAATACTAATACTGTCCGGTCTCGGGTCCCAAATCTTCCTTTGAAGACTGGATTCATTCATTCATCAATATTTGTTGTTACCTTTTTATCAAGTCACATTCGGCGCCATATTGTAATATTTTTTTGTCTTGCTCTTGGAGATTCATCTGCACTCCCAGTGTTAATCGCTGATTTCGGATTCTGCCTCTGTTCCTTGCCTCTCAGATGCTGCTTTCTTCCTCGCCTTGCCTCAGGCTCAAGTTTTGTTTCATCCCCTGACTTGGCTTCATGTCCAGAGTCAATTTTCAGCCTATATTCAGTTCCTGCCTAAGACCAAAGTCCTGTCCCTTTTTTTTTCCCTCACTCTCTTTCAATACAAATGCAAATTTGTTGGTGAGGTTTTGGCCAGTAAACCATCGTTTGTTTCCTTACGGCATCATTTGTTTCTTATGACTTTATTCACCTCGAATGCAGTCGTAAGACCAAGCGATGCGTCTCGGTGGATAATCAACCTGCCACAATCGACACCATGTGGTTTTCGAACATCCCATTCTGCATTTATTCTCCATTTGCCCTGATAATTCACTCGATGTTCCACTAAATTTTGGTGTGTGCTTTTTGAGATTTGTGCTCATTCACCCACAAGGGTGTTGGAAAGTCAGTCACCGATGTAGTTCACGAGGCCTGGTGTTCAACAGGGTTGAGGTCGAAGTGTAGCAGGCCACTCAAGATCGATTCCAACCATAGAAACCATATTTTCATGGAGCTCACATTGTGTACAGGTGCATCGTCATGCTGGAACAGGTCTGGGTCTCCTAGTTCAAGCGATGGGAAAATGTCAAGACATCATATACAATAGTTCACAGTCATGACCTTTAACAGCCTAAGACGCGCCGAATGTCCGAGAGCTCCGAACACTTGTTTTCTGTCGGGTGGAGAACTTCTCATGAAAACACGCTCATGCCAAAACTATTAATTACCTTTTAGCAGAATCGCTTTGAGCCTCTAATCCGGGAGGACGAAGCCCCCTCTTTCCTCGTTTTAATTGCCACTCTCCGCTTTTAATGAGATATAGAATACGCACAGAGCATGTCTGACTTGAAAAGCGATCCCTCACCAGTGGCCAAATGTGCTGATACGTCAAGGATAAAACCTTTACCCTGACAGCTCGGCTAACTCGCGAGGCCAATTAACACTTCCTCGGGCGAGCGAGGCACGAGCCCTCGCGAGCATCGCGCATGCGCTGCGAGGGCGGGGTGGAGAATGGAGAGGCGTGCGAGGCGCTCAGGTGAAAGCTGGGTAATCATGGCCGAGCACAAGGTGAGCTCACTGGACTCCAGGGAATATTTTTTTTTGTTGTTTGTTTTTCTCTCTCGATGCCAATTTTTCATGAACTAAATGTTAAACACTGATCATTGCCCGAACTGTTTGTTAACATTACGGATTAGTGTCACGGACAATTGTCTTAATAGGGATGGAAGGAATAATTTTTTTAATGCATACGTCTGCATGCTCAGTGAATGGAATTGAGAAAGAGGAGAAAGAGAGAGTCTCTTGTCCTTGATCTTTACAAAGTCATTTACAAGAGAAGTTCTTCAGCTTCTTCAGTGTGGCCATATTTATTTACAGTTGTTTGTTTAGATACCTTACTGCATTCTTGTTCTATCATAAAACAGAGATTGATGTTGCCAAATATTTTGCCCTTCACTCCTCATCCTTTTTCCTCTGGTGGCTTCTCAACACTATATGAACAAAACTTTGTTGGCCTTTTACATGGGACATTTTAGCATCCAAAGACGTTTGATACAATTTTGTGCCTTCAAGTTTGTGGTAACAGTTTGGCCACAGGAACGGTCAGCTGTCCCAGTACTTTTGTCCACACAAAATGTGTTTTGTATTGAAAAAGTATGCTGGTGGATGAAAAAGAGCACCTTTGCTCTTTGGAGCGAATATAAATAAGTTCCTGGGGAATGCACACAGCAGGGGGGGAGTGGTGGTGGAGGTGTATTGTAGGCGGGGTGGTATGGGGGTCACCCACCCAACCAGCCAGCCATCCGTCCATCCGTCTATCCATTTATCCATCCATCATGCAGCTCAGTGTAATAGACAAGTCGGGCACGAGGCAAGAAACCGGAGCCACTCCAAGATAAACACATGCTCCCTCCAAAATAACAATAGACTCCTATGACCTGTTGGAGAGCCGAGCTCGGGGGCCTGCACCACCTGACATTGTCATGTGCCCGAGTTTGGGGTGTAGTGTTACGGGTTGAAACCAGCCTGACGCTTGTAAGACGGGACTAACGTATTTTTTAGATCGAACAGGAGCTTTTTTTTTTTTTTCTTTTCTTTTCACGAGTATTTTCGACGGATTTATTTCCTTCTAAGCTCACAATGATTTCTGTATAGTATTTGGTAGACGAGTACAAAAAAATTGTTAGGTTTAATTCCGCACAGTTCCACGCATTTTCCAAAGGGTTTTCCATAATTGAGTAAAGATATTTCCAATCAATAGATATTTTTTTGAAATCCAGCAAGAATGCGGGTATGTAAAGCATGCTATGTGAGGCATGTGGCATTACAGTACCGCCTTCATAGCAGCATTTGTTGACGTCCCAGAGGGCAGCGTGTGTGTTACATGAGCATATTTGCAGACTGACACCGAAATGCAGTCGTAGCGTACCCGTACAGCTTCTCTGGAAACCTGCCAAAACTGCGACAAATTGTTGTTTCTCTATTCTATTAAAATGCACTCTGTGGACAAAAGTATTGGGACGACTAACTATTCCAGCCATATGTGGTTCATATGTGGATCAACTGAGGCCACCAATTTTATACAATTTCTTTGAAACATAAAATTTTCCCTTCACTCGAACTACAAGATCAAAACCTGTTCTAGTATCACAATGCCCCTGTACACAACACCAGCTTGTTGACTTATTATTATTATTTTTTTTTTTTTTTGGGGGGGGGGTGTTGATCCCCGTCAACAACACGGCAAAACGGTGTTGTGGGTTGAGGTGAATGTCACCGTAAAAGTACTGGCGCCCGTTTAATATCATTTTCTGAATTTAATTTAATACTATTTTCAAAATGACTTCCCCCTCACACATGCACGCACACACACACACACACACACACACACACACACACACACACACACACACACACACACACACACACAACTCCAGTGGGACTGTGTGGGTGTGTTTCCGATACCATTTACTGTTCTTTTCCTGTACATCCACCTCCATCATTGTCCTGTATGTGCACATGTGTGTATGCGTGTATTCATGTGTGCGTGTGTGTATGTTTGGGGTAGTTTAGTGTCCCCTGATGCTAAGCTGTTGAAGTCCCTGCAGCTGCACCCAGAGCCCATAGATTTACAGGTGCGACTGTGTCTTTCATCAGAGGAAGTCTACTGACCGGCTGTTCCTCTCTCACTCTTTTTTTTTCCCCTTTCTCTCTTTCTCTTTCTTTTATTTTTTGTAGCAGGATGTTGTCATAGACTCCATCTAAGAGCCGAGTTCTCTGGATGTAGTAAATAATCATTCTCAAACTGAGGGAAAGTGTTTGCTTTAGCACACTCAAAATCAACACAGTGCGTACGGCGTTTCCCATTCGTTCGTATCTGCTTAGATCTTCGTGGTTTCGTGACAATCTAAGCATGTGCATTGTTTCCTGTACGCTGCTTCCGTAACCTCTGGGATGCATACAATATGTTTACTGAAGCAGGTCTCTCATACTGATACTGTATCTTTTTTGAAGGTTATTCTATAAGATTTAATTGTAATTATAGCTATTTTTTTATAACAATTACAATAATAATAAAATTGCTATTTAACATGAGAAAACTTTGATAGGATTAATCACATCCATGAGGCAAAGGTCACATTTCAAACTATTACCTGTACAAAAAAGGTTGTGTAGTAAATACCACAGCATTCAAAAGGGACCCGTAAATAGAAATGGCTGCATTCATTTAATTAAATGGGGTGGTTTTTGTTTTGTTTCGATTTGATTGTTTTATTGAGGCGGGTTTTACTGCAAATGCAATTTTGTGTCGCAAACGAAAAAGAAATCACAGTAAATTAACTAATTCCACTAGTTCATACTTAGTATTTCTTATATGTTTGTGTAAAATAAAAATCCAATACAATTAATTGTATATTTATTATTATTATTATTATTATATTATATATATTTTGTGTATATAATTTTCAATTAATTTCTATATATGTGCCATAAATATATATATATTGTGTGTGGTGTGTGTGTGTGTGTGTGTGTGTGTGTGTGTGTGTGTGTGTGTATTTATATATATATAAACGCAAATTAATTTTAACAGCACTAATTACATTAACATGATAAATGCAGCGCAAATTTCTGTTTGACTATTTCCATTCAAAATATAAATAAATATATTGGGCAAAATCAAATCCTTCAACTAAACCCACATTTATTCGCGGCGCCCTTTTTTTTTTACTCAGATATAAAAAAAAATTTAAAATACCTTCACCGAAAAATCATTTTTAATCTCTGAACATTCGTTTTACTGATCCGGCAATTAAAACCGTCCGTGTGGAAACACAGCAAAATCCTGACAATTTCCAGCATTTAAAACACCGTCATAAAACGAATATTTTTTCCTCATTCTCTGTTCAGTTTGGTTTCACGAATAATAAACATAAATTTGCATAAAACAACCATATTCTCCCATGCCCATGTTGATTAGAGTATTAAAAAGTTTGTGATTAAATTGCGATCAAATATTTTAATTGATTGACATATATTTTCATGTGTATATATTGCGTTTATGTAAAATATTTATATTTCTTTAACTAAATGATACAGCCTTTTTTACGTGCATGTTTTCCGGTGTCCGAAATCGTTATTAGAAATGAATCTGTCTCCTTTAATCACGTGATCGCGCTTCATTTCCAAAAGCATTAAATCACTCTTAATCCCATTTGCTTTGTTTTTAAAAGGCAATCAAACAGAAGCAGATGCCTCAGGGAACATTTTCCAACGCGAGCTCCTGTTTCTCTTGTGAAGTGCAGTGTAATAGGCAGAAGGGGCAAACATTTTCTTCTTCCCTACTGAGAAAGCGAGAGCGAGATTTAATGAGCAGGAAAGCCTACTCAAGCATGTAAAAATTTCACCATTCCGGCCATTATTTCATCGATGAATGAAAGCTAATGGGGAGTGCCAAACGCAGCAATGAACAAGCTTCTTTTTTTTTTTTTTCTTCTTCTTTTTTTTTTCTCCCCCCCTCTCTGAAACAGCCATAATGGTTAAATCAAACAGCTATTACTCACATTAGGCTGCTGTAAGAGACCAAAAAAAAACGAGATAAAAAGATTAAGACTATCGCTATGTAAGCACACCGGGGACATCGCTCGACACATCATCGCCTTCTGCCCACATCCAGTTCGAGCATTTTTAATTAGCCACACTTTCAAAGTCTTCAGTGCTTTCTGTGATTCTGGCACTGATATAAGGAAATCTGAACTAAGTACAAAAGCTGTAATTGATACAAACTTTCACCGATGAAAAAAACTACATTTTGAACAACCTATAAATATATTATATGCACAAAAGTATTGGGACGCCTGTCTTTTCCACTTGTTGCACACAATAATACAGAATGTCATTTTCCCTTCCATGGGTTGGAAGATCTTGAGTGGCCTGCTATAGATCTCTAAACTCAATCATGTTGAACACCTCTGGGATGAATCAGAGTGCATCCCAGACCTCCTCACCTTCCTGAATGAGCACAAATCTTCAACCAAATCTAGTGGAACATCTTCCCTGAAGACTGGAGGTTATTGTAAGAGCAAATGGGGAATGGAATGTTCAAAAAACACACGATCATATATCCACAAACATTTGTCTCTATAATGTAGTTTGTGATTCGTTGATTATCTTCACTCACTTGTCACATTATTTGTATTTCCTTTTAAATATCTCTTTGAATGAAGATCAAAGTTCCATAAAGATTACACCAAGCATATCTTCCCTCACATCCATCGCGACCTCTTTCTTAACTGGAAAACCTGCCCCCGAGCACGCCATCTTTGATCGGTTACGCAACCCTGCCTCTGAACTCGTCGCCATACAGCCTTTTTCCTGGAAAACACAACCCCAGTGCACCACTTTCCCTCCCTGTAGTGACACCCTGAGGATGGGAACGTCACAATTTTCAACACTTCCTCCAGGCCCGGGGCCTCAGAAGGCGCTTTTGCTTGGCGTGTTTTTTTATAAGTTTGGATGAGGGAGGTGGGTGAGAAACAAACGGACCAGCTCGGGGGCTTTGATCTTCATTTCCTGCCTATTATTTACCTCGGTTTCTCACGAACCGTTTTTTTTTCCCTGCTTCTCTTCACTCCAATTCCCTCTTGTTTCCACTCACATTTGGCCCGGCAAAGACAATACGTCGCTCTTTAAAACGCTTTCAGCCAGGAAACTATAAAATCTTTGTTGTCACTGTTTGCCAGTGCGCTGTAGCCCTTATGAGGTCTGGATTTAGGGATTATATGCTTTAAAAAAAAAAAAAAAAAAAAAGGAGGAAATGCGCAAAAACAACTGAGACAAAAAAGATGGATGCATTGTGTCTGAAATGAGGCTTATAAACACTATGAGGTATTGTGTTGCTTTAATAACTGGCAATGTAATACAATGATGGATGCAGATGAAGCATTGTTATGGCGAGAAACTTTCTTTGGGGTCTTTTTTTATATTTTCTTAACATGCATGGCAAATAGTCGAGATAATGGACTGCTCAGTTTTTCCTAATCATTGCTTGTAATTCCACATTCAGAACAAACTAATTTGGGGGCAATTCAAGAGTATTTTTTAATGTAAAATGAGCTATAAGAAAAAAAATTTTTTACCTCAGAATGTGTATAAAATGTGTGTTTGGATTATAAACATTGCAATGTGATATTATGCAAAATTGCCTAAGAATCTTCATAGCGATATTTATAACTGCCTCGTGAATACGTCGCGACATACGATGACGTTTCGATCAGTGTTAAAGTTTTGATTAAATGAACTATAACTGACTATAAATTAACTTCATACAGGTCCATGTGGCTACAGTAGATGAAGTCTGTTCCCTATATGGACCAAAGTTTGTGGACATCTGACCATAAGATTTGTCATGTGCTTTCTGAACATCCCAGTCCACATTTTAGTCTCCATTCCCTGTTATAGCATCCTGCACTCTTCTGGAAAGATGTGTTTATGGAGATTTGTGCTCATTCACCCACAAGGGCGTTAGTTTACATTTTTTTTACGCATATAGAGGCGTTCTATACAGGTTCGTGACTCCAACGTTGTGGGAGCAAATTGGGGAAGAACCACATATTGGCTGAAAAGAGTCAGTCGTCCCAATACTTTTGTCTATCTCATTATTTAGCAAGTTCTAATATGTGTTTTGTTTGATCAAAACTGAATGAATGATATCATGCGAATCATAAAATAGGTGGATGAAGGAGGATAAGGTGCGAGCGGCGCTCTGAGCCGAGTCGAGACGAGACGAGCTCTGGGAGCAGCGTGTGCAGAGTGTGCGAGGTGGGATGATAAAGGTAAAGGGCAGGCAGTAGCAGGACCTCTAGTGAAGGGCCATTAATCTACTTGGGTGTGTGTGCCACTGACTGCCTGACCGTTATAGCCACACAAAGCCATCGCCTTGACCCTAAAGCAGAAGTAGCCCTGCAGATGTGCTGAAAAAGCAGCCAGATAAATCAGAATCGGCTTCCAGGAGCACTACGAGGATGATCGGCCAGAGCGGAGTAGAAAGCACGCCATTAATACGGGTTGCATCTATTTAATCTTTTGCCGTTTATTCTAAGTGGACTTTAACACGCATTGTGCAGAATTGATCTTTGTTATTTTGTCAGGAGGAGCACCAAGAGTGTAGTGAGCACACGTTTCAGGGGGAAATTAATTAATTTATTGTTTGTTTGTTTGTTTTTACAAAAACAGGAAATGACCTAAGGAAGCAGGGTGCAAATCTGTCAATCACTAGACAAATATAATTATATTTATTTAAAGCCAAATACATTTTTCCTACAGAATACAGGGTGTCCCAAAAACTCTGCATGCACAGGGGGACTAGGATAACTAGTTTTGCATCATCAGTGTATGTCCGTGGATGTCCTCTTTATAGTCATTCTGCAAGATATAGAAAGATATAACACAGATATAAGAGAGAGGAAATTTCCGGAGACGTTTTGGTTGATGTACAAAGACTTTTGACACAGGCTTAAAAAGATTAATCCTGTACCATGTCTAGTAGTTTTATTGGGTTATGAGACTTATATATAATATGTATTGTTACCCTAAATATATAATAAGCATAAAAAAAAGATCAGGATGCGAGACCAGTACTTAGAAGACTTTTCAATTCAATTCGAAGATTGCAGAATTCATTTTATTTTTACTGCATTTTATTTATAAATTTTTTTTACAATTTACATTGTCGCAAAGCAGCTATCCAGAAACGATATTAAATCTATCCCAAATGAGCAATTCAGAGGTCGAACAGTGGCAAGGAATCGGCCGGCAAGACGACGCTAAGTTTTCGCCAGAACCAGAAAAACATTTACACAAAAGGCCTTTCCGCGAAGTAGCAATTAAAACGGTGGCCTCAACTCCGCCGTATCGCCGCGCTGCAAATACTACACTGTTGCTCATCATCAATCAGCGACTCCGAATCCACTGATCTTATTTCCTGATCTTATTAGCGTGTTATGCCTGCTCCTGCAGAGTGAGTGCTCGGACTGTTGACTCTGGTCCCTGTCTGCAGATGAAAAGGAAAAAGGGGGGGCACCGGTCATGGCGGGAGAAAAGAAGTCTGGCCGTTGCCTGTTTGAAGTAAGCAGTTGGGAGTTTGATGACAGAACGGTCTTTGGGAATTTAAGAGTGGCTTGGAGTGAGCTTTTCCCCCCTGGATGACACCTCCAGGAAGGAAGTTTTTTTTTTTTTTTCCCTCCTTCCAAAAGGACCTTGCTTTATTTATATTCCACATTTTCATCAAGGGAATCTTTCAAAGAGAACCATTTTTTTGTAACTAACCCCAGTTTTAAAGAGCTTTTATTGTTACTGCCCTTAAAATGCTGAAGGAGACGGACAGAGTCTTTTTATTCATTAAGGTCATAGCAGACAGACAGACAGACAGACAGACAGATATGTTTGCATAATGCAGGTACTCGGCAACAAAATGTATTTTCCAGCCATATGTGGTTCTTAACAGTAAATAGTGACAATGCCCCTGTGCACAAAGCAGAAGATGGGGAAGATCTTGAGAGGCCCCAATTTTGAGCTCTGACCTCAACCCTATTGGGACGAATTAGAATGCTGATTGCACCCCAGGCCTCCGTACCTCCTCCTTACATCAATACCTGACTTAACCAATGCCCTTGAGATTGAATGAGCTGAAATCTCCCTAAGCAAAATCTAGTGGAGCATATTCCCAGAAGAGTGAAGATTATTATAACAGGATGTAGAATTTCTTCAAACTTTCATCCATATAGTATATGCTATATTTCTAATCTATATACCAAATTAATTTTATGCATTGCATATCACCTTGCTGAGAAATCCATTACGGCCAGTAATCACTGACCGCATTTTTTCAACGTCACGCGAATGTGCCAATACTTGCATGAACTGTGCCCCAGCCTGAATCTCCGCTACGAGGATGACGTTCCGATTAGAGCTGTCCTGATGTGCAGACAAGCCTTCAATCCTTATCTCTTATTAACTCAAAGCAAAGTGGGTGATAAATGAGCCAGCCATCAAAAGAGGCCATATCATTTAGAGCTGTATCACTGCAGGCAAACAGCGCTGGCGAGTGACCGTTGGCCCCTGGTTGAGACTCCGGCTCCCTCTGGACTAGACTGAGAGGCAAATCAAAGACAAACCAATCAAAGAGGGCGTGTACCTGTTAACCTACCTGTCATTTAAATTAAGCGTTCAAGCGTAGATAACTTACTGCCTTCACTCCGAGCCACCGTGATGTATTTGCTCTCTTTCTCTCTCTCTTTCTCTCTCTCTTTCTCTCTCTCTCTCTCTCTCCATGTCTGTGTGTAGTTTCTTCATTAAAAACAATATATAATGTTTCATAGAATAACAAAGTCAGGTGTCCCAGTGGGTATATTATTAGGCAACAAGTGAACATTTTGTCCTCAAAGTTGACGTGTTAGAAGCAGAAAAAATGGGCAAGCATAAGGATTTGAGGAGTCTGACGAGGGCCAAATTGCGATGTCTAGACCAGCGACCCCCAACCTTTTTTGCGCCACGGACCGGGACAATATTTTCAATATTGACCCTGGGATTGGGGACCATTGTTCTAGACGTCTGGGTCAGAGCATCTCCAAAACTGCAGCTCTTGTAAGCTGTTCTGGTCTGCAGTGGTCAGTCCAAAGAAGGAACAGTGGTGAACCGGTGACATGGGCCTCATGGGGTCACGCGGACAAGGCTCATTGATGCACGTGTATAGCGAAGGCTGGTTCGTGAGGTCCGATCCAACAGACGAGCTCCAGTAGCTCAAATTGCTGGAAAAGTTAATGATGTTGAAGCTCAATGGGTCAATACTGATTTGGCAGCAAAAGGAGGATAAGCCCAATGTCCACTCCATGTACATTGCATTAATTTATGTTTACCGTATTTTTCGGACTATAAGCCGCTACTTTTTTCCTACGCTTTGAGCCCCGCGGCTTAAACAACAAATCAGCTAATTTATGGATTTTCCCTGGGTTTTTCCCGGTTTCACAAACTTCAAGCCAAAAAACTGAACCCCATAACATTAGACCAATGAAATTCCCGAACGGAAACGAAAAAACGCACCTCAGCTTTGTTCTGAGCTCCACGGCTTCGGGAGAAAAAATTTTTTTTTTTTAAACGCCCGATGATGCCAAAAGATAAACTCCCGAAAGAAATAGTTGTGAAAGGAAGGAGGAAGACAGTGAACAATGACTTTCTTGGTAGGCTACTGTTTAGATACAAGCCTTGTAACGCGTTGAGTCTGGGTGAAGGGAGAGCTCGCTAACTCCAGTTACAACAGAAATCATATAAGCACAGACAGGTTTCCAAAACTCGTGCTTTTTTATTTTTTCTTGGCAACAGCATTACAGGTTAGTCAAAGAAATTTAGAAATGAGCATCAGAAAATAATAAGGATATAATCCTCGGTCTTGAACACATGCAGTAATAGCGGAAAAATGCGGCGGCAGGCTATTCCCAAAATACCGCTATGCTCCTAAAGGAAGCGCAACATATTTCAGTCGTTACACCATGTGTAACGTGTCTTTCGCTAAAGCCTGTGTAAAGTACATTAGTGTAGACAGGCTTATAGACAGGTGCGGCTTTTTTATGTTAAAAATAAAAATAGTTATAAAATTCAGTGGGTGCGGCTTATATATGGGTGCGCTTTATAGTCCGGAAATTACAGTAAATGTAGTTTTTTGCTCATTATGAAAAATATATTAAATGCGCCTATTTGTTGTAAAATATCTCTATAATTGTAAAAAAAAGTCGTAAAGTAATCCATCAGTGGCTTCATTCAACATTCTGGTTTTGCTCCAAAAAGTTCATATGGATCACTATGTGCTTTTAAACAACAACAAGAGTGACAGGAAATGGGAGTCCCACACATGTCCTCTTCTTTCAATGTTGTAATGCAGGGCAAAAAAACTCGAACACTCGTTGCAGAACAACCCTGAGCAACCCCACCACACCCTTCCCTGCCCCCCACGGTGTTCTACTAGACTTGCCTGCGATTCCTGAATATGTTTATTGTTGTTATTATTATTATTAGTATTTATAATTCACGCAAATGACTCCAGAGTGTAAATTTCTTCCAGAAATCTTCCTGGATTGTGCACTTTAGGGCATTGATCATATTTGGTTTTGGGAGATTTTAAATGCTACACTTTTTACGATTAAACGAATAGAGAATATAAGTAAAAGAAAAACTCACAAGCAATAAATCAGTTTTCCGCCTTTTTTTCTGCTTTCTGTACAAAAAAATCAGAAAAGAAACCAATGCGTCGTGATCCACATTTTGTTGTTCCCTTAAAAATGAACGAGGTACAAAACAATCAACAATGTTACATACATGTTACATACGGACATACCGTAAAAAGAAAATACGACCATTATGAGAAAAAACAAATTGGCAGAATGTAGAATGCTTGCTGAGATGTTATATACGCTAGTTCTGGAATATGGTGCTGAAAGCGCGCAGATGCCGAGATGATCGGGTCTCCAGTCGCCGATTAATTAATTAAGAGATTACGTGTGATTTGCGCTTCCCTCTGGAGAAATCAAAGGAAGGAAGATTACTTCATTTATGTCCCCTCTCTGTCTCTCTTTCTTTCTCTCGCTCCCGTGTCTGTGTCTCTTCCACTTTGTTTGTCTTGTCATCGCTTGATTAATTTTCTTGAAGTAAATCACAACAGGAGTGTGCATGTGTAAGCTGTCAGTGTGTAGATGTATCTATTCATCACCTCAGGGAGAGTTTGAATGGGTGTGTGTGTGTGTGTGTGTGTGTGTGTGTGTGTGTGTGTGTGTGTGTGTCAGAGAGGCCCTTGGGTAATCTTGACTGGTGCGGACACAGGGGAGGCCCGGAGCACCATGTAAACAAGATAGTGATGTCGGATAAGAGAGGCTGATGGTTAATGACAAATGGCTAATAATGCGGGAGGAGTGCAGCGAGTGAGGAAGTCTATTGATTATCCTTATTACCCAAAGCATCCGTCTTGAGAGGAGAACAGGGGGTGGGACGAGAGGAGGGAGGGAAATTAGCTAGCTCATTCCCAACTGACGGACTGATTGCTTTCGGGGCCCTGAAAGGGACAAATGGATTCATAGACACACAGACGCACAAACACATACACACACGCCCAAGCATATGCACACACACACACACACACACACATCTGGACTACGGTATTATTGTCGGTACTGCTACTTTCGCAAATGCATTATACTGTATTATCATAATATTTATATTTCTTTTTAAATACATTACTAGATTTCTATATACGTCTCACTGGACAGCAGCCAAATGCGTTCTCGAACACAATTCTTTTCAATTTAGGGAAAAACTTCCTGAGAAGATATGATAAAGAAAGTCTCAAGACTCGGACACTCGCGCGTCATCGTTTCCTCATTGTCGATGTTGTTCACTGATGCAGACGTGGATGCAAAATTGTTGACGAATAAATAGTACTATGTGCATTGATTTATACTGATACTTTCGTAAGTCAAGACGTGGCCTAGCCTACCCGGGAGACTTAAAGAATGATCAGTATGGGGTTGTAGACTAAAATTTGTTTATAAATTAACAAATAACAGGACATTGTTTAGCAAAGCAAAGCGGTACCGTAATGTATAAATTTCACAGTATATTTGTATGGGGTGCCTGCACGCAATTCAGTGCCTGGTGACGCCGCTTAAAAAAAGGGATAGATATGAGCTCAATTTGGGCTTTGAAACATCAAAAACACAAAAAACCCACTCTAACACAGAGACGGCTGAATTTTGTTGACTGCTGGCAAGAGTGTGGCATCTCACAAGGTGGGTGATGCGTACATCCTGGCAGTATCCCATTGTATCGTAAGAAAATTAAAATGCAACGCAAAAATTGTAATATTAATAATTGTACTTGTAAATATTTGCGTAATATTTTCATATATAGCCATCGACGTTGTAAGATTGAAAAATTGTAAGCCGAAGCATCGTACCTCGGGGACAATCTGTACCTTCTGTTTCTTTCATATCTTCCCTCAGCCCCATTAGTTGTCATATCATGTATGCTCTATTGTCTTCCCTCCAATTGGTTGGTGGATCACATACACTCTACTGTCTTCGCTTCCATTGGTTGTTGGATGATTTTCACTCTACTTTCTTTACTCCCATTGGTACTCAGATTACTTGCGCTCAACTGTCTTTACTCCCATTGATTGTTGGACCACCTGTGCTCTATGGTCTTCAACCTCATTTGTTGTTGGATCACGTAGGCTCTACTGTCTTCACTCCTATTGGTTGTTGGATCGCCTGTCCTCTTCTGTCTTTATTCCAGTTGGTTGTTGACTTAGGCTCACTCTAGTGTTTTTACTCCTATTGGTTGTTGGATCACATACTGTCATCACTCTCCTTGTTGGTTGAATCACATGCACTCTATGATCGCCACTCCCATTGGTTGTTGGATCACATATTGTCTTCACTCCCAATAGCAATTGCCGCACCAAGTCGCCCCACCAGGTTGCCTCATAGTTGCATAAAGTTGACACACCCATATCTAGGTTTGCCAATGTTGTTCATGCCACAGGAAGTTATCAGCTCTCCTCGATAATGACGAGTTTTAGGACCTGATAACTCTCCAGTTTATTTTGACATGCTGTTGCACAGTGTTCCAGATTTTGGATTTGATTGGATTAGCTGACTGGAGTTTATAAAGCTGTGTCTGGGAAAAAGATTGTGAAGGGTTGAGCTTCAGTACCAGCTAAGGCTACACACACACACACACACACACATGCAGACGTCTCAGAGTGTAATTTGATGCAAACTTGAATTACGATTTTTGCATAATCATGGAAAAATGTAGTGTTTAGAAGTTTTATGAGCAATGTAGCTTCCGCTCAGTTCTAATTGCTGTGGACGCTCTTCCCCAGAACATGTCACATGAAGTTAGCTCATAAGTTGTGGTTGGAAAAAAAAAACGTTAGGAAAATAGTCCTGTAGTGGACCACCGTGGATTACTTGGCATATATGTTTTACAAGAAGGGGTTGTTAGCTTGGCTCTAATGTTCATGAAGTTGCGCTGGTGTCCAGGTGTCCTGGTTTTGTTCAAATCATCTCTTTTGATACTTTCAGAGTTATGAAGAAATCTGAAGCTTTGACATGAAATTCCTCTGAGAATAATGTTTTACAGTACTTTGCTCTTTAAGTCCTTCTCTAAATAACAAAGTACAAGATTTTATTTATTACTAATCCTAATAAACAGCTGTGGCAAGGAAAAACTCCTTTAGATGACATAAAGAAACCTTGAGAGGAAGCAGACTCAAAAGGGGAACCCATCCTCATTTGGGTGACATCAAGAGTGTGATTATAGTCTTTAAATAATGCAGAACACTGGAGAGTGAGAACTAACATGAGCACTGGAGTGTGTGATTATGAGTAATGTTCTTTCTACAGTCTTTTACAGTCATTTGTGGTTATAGAACCAGGAGCTACTGAGCAACTCATAAAATAGCTCAACATTTGCGATCATCACAGATCCAAAACCAGCTTCTCCATGCCAGAGCCTTTAAACACTCAAGGAGGTCCAGTGTCCAAACTACATCTCTAGATGGTGAGATGAAGTGGGATGCAATTATTGTATCATCTCCAATGGACCCCACTGACATTATCACAGCTTCACCTTCAGTAGAAGGTATTCAGGTGCTGGTCAGGTATGTTTCAGCTCTGACCTGCCCCCTAGTGGACAGAGCGTTTCAACTTCCAAATGGATTAAAAATGGCACCCAGGTAAGTATGTGAGCCATGTTGCTTGCACAGCTGCCCACGTCCCCCATGTGTACGTGTCCATGCTTCAAGCATAACCCTGGTCTGAGTGCAGAATACTGACTTTTTTTTTTTTAAGCCACCGAGGTCTAGCTGGGTCACTGCAGGACTGCACGTCTAAGCAGAGCTGAAATGAGTCTCACCTTTCTGCTGCTTCATCACAATACTGCTGTGAGGGTCAAGATGACTACACATACAACGCAACTTCTTCCTGAGCACGCATTTTGATATAATAGGTAGATTTATCACAACATTCGATCTTGATTTGATCTGATAGTTGATTTGATTTGTACACAGGATAAAAGAGGCAAAAAAAAATTTAACATATCTAAGGAGAACAACAACAACACTGTTGTAGATGCATACACGATATGGACAAAACTACCGAGACTCCTGACATTTTTCCACCCATATGAGGTTCTCTGTAACCACAAACATGGAGGCACACAATTGTATAGCATGTCTTTAAATGTTGTGGTAGCGTTGAATTCTCCCTTCACTTGAACTTGAACAACTCAATGAAAATATGTTTTACATGGGATAGAAGATGTGGAAGATCTTGTATGACCTGCTATAAAGCTCTGACAGACAGGGTTCCTCACCCTACATGCGTACCTGACTTTTCCTAATGCCCTTGTGTCTAAACACAAATCTAATAAAACATCTTCCCAAAAGAGTGAAGGTTATTATTAAGGTCATCCTGGATGGAAAGCAGAAACTCATCTTGCGGTCTCTCCGATCACGGTAATGTTAATAATATGCTTGGTTTTTTTTTTTTACTATAATGTGAGTAAAGAAGGAACGCCAACTAAAACTTTTCAGACCTGCTTTGTTTAAAACGTGCCTAAAACAGATATCAATTGCGGTGCAATAAAAGATCTTTACGGTTCTAGTCTGCGGTTATGGCGTGTAGCATCTTCATTCTGCTTCATTGCATCGGCGTCAAGGGAGCGTGTCTGTAATAATGGAGCCGATCAATATCCATCTTTTCTTTTACTGTAAGCACGCTAAAGTATTTATGCATTAATTGACTGCCTCGTGCATGGCAAATAAAACCTGGACGGGCAAATTGCGAATTGGAGGTCAGCACCTCTTGAAGAGTAATAAATAGCCTTTTTAAAATCGGATGCCGTAATGCATCCGCACAGCCCGCTGCTATCATCTCTGAGGAATGTGTTGGTCGAATAAATGTACTTACTTTCACGGCTATTTAAATATGTAATAGCATCAGAGAGTGCACGCGGAACAACGGTGAGGTTTAGTGCCATTATCGAGACCGAAGCAAAACTTGAAAGAGAAACGTCACTGCAAATTCAATGCTAAAGTTATTTTTATAGTGTATTCTATATTATTAGGCCACTTGTTTCTTAGGATGCATCATGCTCTCGTGCAGGATGGAAATGTCCCCGTCCACAGGGCACAAGGTCTCCGGATGATTTGGTGAGTATGAAAAGGATAAATCACATGCTGCGGCCTTCACAGTCAAATCAACATATCTCAATCACACTGAACACCTGTGAGAGATTTGGGTCAGACATGGTAGTATGTTCAAATGTCCTGTCTCTGTCTCTCTCTCTGTAGCGTGTCCCACTTCCTTTACCTATCGTGTCCTTCTCGCCCTTTTCATCATGTCCCAAGTCTCACTTCCTTTCCGTATTCTGTCCCACTCAAATTCCAACACCATGTCTCTTTCCACTTCCAAATCATTTCCCTCTATCCTTCCACATCCAGTCGCTTTCCACTTCCACACCGTGTCTCTCACCTCTTCCACATAATGCCCCTCTCTCCTTTTCCACATATGAGGTGGTATCAGAAAGTTTCCAGACTGCCACTGTTTACAAGTAAGTACTTTATTTTTGTACGTTGACACACTTTTACCTTCAGAGTATATCGGTAGGAGAACGCTGAGGACGGAGCCGCCAGGAAAGCGAAAAAGAGGAGAGTCAAAGAGGAGGTTTATGGATGTGATGAGGGAAGACGTGCAGGTAGTGGGAGCAGCTGAAAGAAGAGTGTAAAAGAAGACACACTTTCACTTTCAAAATAGTCCCCTGTTCCTGTCAGTTTTTGCCACTTCTTAAATACGTTCTGGATGTTTGTTTTTCCGACGTCATGGATCTCTGCAGTGGTGTCAAAACAGCAACATTTGAGCTGGATTTTCATCTTTGGAAAGAGGGCGAAGTTCGCAGGAGTCAAATCTGGCAAGTAGGGTGGGTGTTTCTGGCGAGAAACCCTGTGCACCCTGTGACTGTGCGTGCAGCCTCGTGCTGCCATCTGTTGGCGTCTTACAAAACTAGCTATTTTTGATACCACCATAATGTCCCTGCCACATTCCACACCATCTCTCTCTCTCCCATTCCACTTCATGCACCTTTTCCATTCCAGATCATGTACCTCCCCTCTTCCGGATCATATCCCTCACCCATTCCACACCATGTCCCTTCCTCAATCTTCACTTCCAACTCTATGCTCTGCTCCCCTTCCAAATTATGCCCATGTCCGTTTCCACACCATGTCCTCTCTCCTCTTCTACCTTTTCTCCTCTTTCCAATTCCAACACTAACTCCCCTTCTACATCAAATCCGTCTCCACTTTCAAATTATATCCATGTCCTTTTCCTCACCATGTCACTCCCCACCTTTACACCATATCCCTTTCCTTTTCCATATCATGTCTCACTGCTCTTCCTCTCGTCTTCCACATCATGAAAAAAACAAGTCCATTCAGGTTTTATGTTCTTGTAATTAGTTCTCATCACTGAACTGTACAATATGAAAATATTTCTTAGTTTTATTAAAGATGAATGAAAACATATTCATAAATGAAGACAAAACGGAGAATAACGTATGTAAACTGGATTCAGAAATGTATATAATGATGGAGAAGTTTTCATTTAAATTAAGACTGTTCCATAATCTTACAAAAAAAAAAAAGCTTCATGGAGTAGTTCTAAGCAGCTTGTTAGAAGATCTTATAGCTTTTAAGCTGGAATGCACGCAGAGGAGGCGGGACATATAGAACCACGCCGTGCTGTGTAGAGATTTAAGAAGCAAACATAATAATATAATCACGACCTTATAGACAATCCATCGACTGGCACCCAGTGGAGGCTGGTCAGGACAGGGCTGTAGAGATGGTGCTGAACAGGAACCTAGAAGCTTTCGGTTGGGACAGATTTGACATGACTGACATCATGACTGACAATCAGTATTATCAATGGGGTGATCATGTACACGATGTAGCATGATAATGCTATAGATGATAACATCATCAAATGTACATTTCAAATAGTCTTCAATGAAGGAAGTCACATGATCTTGGAGGCACACAAGTCTCTGAATGCATGAAATTATCCCTTCACTTGAACTAGAAGACCCAAAAGCGGTCCAAAATAACAGTGCCCCTGAGCACAAAGCAAGCTCTATAAAAATATAAATTACATGGGTTAGAAGATGTGGAAGATCTCAAGTGGCCTGCTATAGAGCTCTGACCTTCACCCTATAGAGATGGATTGAAACGCTGCCTGCACCCCCCAGTTTCCTCAACCTTCATCTGCACCTATTCTTTCCTACATTCTGGTGGTTAGTCCAAATCTCCACATTCCAAAATTTAGTGGAACATCTCAGAAGGTTGGAGGTTTTTGTAACAGCAAAACGAGACTAGATGTGGAATGAGATGTTCAAAACCTACATACAAATCTTATGGTCAGGTGTCCACAAACTTTTGTCCCTACAATATTCACAAGCTCTCGAGCACGTCTGATTTTTAATCAGCTCCACTGCTCTCGTAAATTGCCATCTTGCGTTGAAACGCTTGGGAGGTACAGCCGAGTTGGCCGGTCTTAAGGGAAACATGTTGAGCAAACGCCTTCGTCGGCTTGTGGTCTGTGAAATGGGGCAAACGGACAGAGTGTCTGACCGCCCCCAATTTAAACACTGTGGTCCACCAGCACTTATGAGCGAGAAATCTCGAGACCCATTCGGTCTATATAAAGTCTTTGGATTTAATTTTTTTTTTTTATGTAAGCATGGAAAGGTGGGAGATATCACACAGGAGGAAAAAAAAATGTGGAAATTGAATGAAAGCACAGCAAGGATTTGATCTCATCCAGCCATCACTATGCTTCTCTATTGCAGAGAGATTTTCAGTGTTACACTGACTCACTGATGGCCAACATGGGCGATGGATCTCCTCCTTTTTAAATGACGGGATTTGAAGTGGCCCGTACAGCTGAGGTATTAACTAAGAGCGACTGAGGTGAGACCACACGGGCAGCCCCCTCTGGTCGGGGCTGCACCGACCGTATTTTTAGGAGCTCACCACTGTAGAGCTGTCAGACGGAAGATTTACTTCCTCCTAATAAAGCGTACGCTCTTAGGAATACCACCTACATAGAAATACGT
Source organism: Silurus lanzhouensis (assembly GCA_039877035.1). Lineage (NCBI taxonomy): Eukaryota > Metazoa > Chordata > Actinopteri > Siluriformes > Siluridae > Silurus > Silurus lanzhouensis. The sequence continues at coordinate 905,266 of JBCEWE010000105.1, read as the reverse complement.
GTTTTATCATCACGAATCAATTGTGGAAAAAGAAAAAGATGCAGTCGGACCATTTGGGATATCATATGAACACTGATTTTTTCACACTTCACACGCTGTTTACTGCATTTAATTTGAATGAAATTACAATTCGAGGTTTTGTTTTGTTTTTCATATGCCCCTTATTTATTGTCTTGTCGTCGGATCAAAAAAAGCGCAGAGTTAATTTCTATGTTTATTCTAAAACCTACATCTCAGGCTTCTTTCCTGCTTAAGGTTACCGTGCGACAAGCTTTAGCCTATCTGTTTCCTCTCTGGGCCGCGTCCCATTTCCGTCTGAAGGCGCAAAAATAGCCAAAGCCCTCTGCACCCTTCCATGTTGTTTCTTCCTCTTTGCACACTATGACATTGATCAAGCCTGTTCCTGGACTTCCTATCTCTTCCTGAGGCTGAGAAAACTGTAGAAAAGTCTGCCGAGAGGTTTATTTTTATTTTTATTTTTTTTTATTTTTTTGCTTCCTAATAACGAGAGCTTCCGAGCGGTTTCTAGAGAGAGGCTGATCTTTATACTGCATACTGTATTACACTACATGTAATTACAGTCTATAAAGTTTGTGGACACCTGACCAGAAGATTCATGTGCTTTTTATGCTTTTTTTGAACATCCCATTCTATAATTTCCCACCCTTTTGGGAAGATGTTCCACTAGATTGGAATTGGAATGTGCTTGTGGAGATTTGTGCTCATTCAGCCACAAGGGGCGCTAGTAAAGTCAGGTACTGATGTGGGTGAAAAGGTGAGGAGGCCTGGGATGCAGTCAGCGTTGTTCACATTCATCCCAAAGGTGTTCAACAGGGTTGAGATTAGCACTTTATACCAGGCAGATCAAGATCTTCAAGCTCAAATGAATGGAAAATGAATGGCGCCACATCCAAAGACATCCTAAACAATTGTTTTTGTAGTAACAGTTTTGTTAATACATATTGCTGGAAGAGTCAGGTGTCCCAATACTTTTGTCTATGCATCTTAAATATATAGCATTTAAATTTACAAAATATATATTTTTAACTCTTTTACTATTTTTTTTACAAACATACAAATAACACAGTAAAAACCGGAATCCATGCACAGCCCGCTATTTAGTTCGGTGATACATAATTGAACTAATAAATAGAAAGAAAATGCAGCGTAGTAGAAAATATTTAAGAGAAACAGAACATGAGTCTGGAAAAAAAAAAAAAAATCCTCCATCAGCTGTGAAAGCAAAGTACGTGTGAACCCGTGTGAACCTGCAGGGAGTAAAACCTGGAGATATTCATACGTATTAGCCTTCAAAACTAGGATTCTGTAAGTGTAGATGAGAATTTTTTTTTTCCTCCAGGCCTCGATGCTTCGTTGCTGCCATGGCAACAACTAATACAATTTCACCACTGAAGATAAAAAAAAAAAAGAAATCATGTAATTGTGATGGCTGATATGAAATATTTAATCTCTATATACTATATACGTATAGTATTTAAAATGTAGTTCTGGTGAGGCATTTTTCTTTTATTTTTATTATTATGTCTCTAACGTGTTGCTTTCCAACATCATCATCCTCCTCCTTTTCCTCCTTCACAACTCCATACTACACTACTGCAATATATTGCTTAAGGCAGGGATCCCACTGCCCCATATTCTATGAATAGTTAAACACAAAAGGAGGAATGGACTGGATAATTAGTGACCGGGTTGCCAGATTGGGCTAGTTTAAAAGAATTTTCTGCGGCTTCCATTTTTTTTTTTTTTTTACAGCCACTTATTCGAACGTAATAATTTGGAAAAGAATAAAATTTCCCGAACAAGGTAACATGTAATTTCAGAGAGTGTGTCTAAGTTGTATATACAGAAATGTTTCTATTATGAGTAGGGAAATGGGGGATTGTGGAGTGGATACTGGAGTGGATGCTGTCCGTCCTCAAAAACGTGTGCGAAATGTCTCTCTTGTGGCTCATACGTGGTATTTGAGATGTATTTGGGCTGAAACACTGTAAGTCTTCGGTGACTGTATGTTGTTGATTTACAAGCCTCAATTATAGGGTTAGTCAAAAAGAATAGATAGTAATAAAATGGTCAAATCAATTTGACTTGGCATTAGAATTCATTCTTTTACACTCTGTCCTTATTAATGTGGTGCTGCTGCTTTTTAAGTACATTTCAACTTTTACAGCTTCAGATCCCCTCTATACACTTCAATGATTTGCTTATGGAAGTCACTTTTTACTAGATCACTACAAATACACAAGCAGTGAATCCGCCATTTAAAATCTAGACTTTCTAAACATCTTAATATGGACAAAAGTTTTAGGACTTGTATATGTGGTTCTTCCCCAAATATAATTGTATAGGATGCCTTCGGATGTGGTAGCATAAAATTTTACGTTCACTTGACATAGGAGACTCAAACCTGTTCCAGCATGACAATTCCCCCTGTGCACCAAGCCGGCTTCATGAAGTTATTGGTTGAAGCGGAAGATCTTGAGTGGCCTTCTACAGCGCTCTGACCTTATCCCAATTGGAGACTTTGGGGATATACTGGAACGCTGTCGGTGTATTTTGCGCTAGGAATTTAGCATAGGAAATGCAAAAGAATAAATCCTGAATATATCCTGGATTTCTTCTCATTTGCAGTTCAAATAAAACCAAACAAATAAATAGCGAAACCCCTTAAAAAGAATTCAAACGAGCTCATTATATGGTGGTGATTGAAAAGAGAATTCAGGAATGACTTATCTTGTAAATCTCTCCTTCTGGTTCCAGTCAAGAGGCAAGCAGCTGAGTTGGGGCTGAAATAGAGAAGAGAGACGGTCGACCGAAACGCAAGCGTGAATGGAATCTTTAAATACTTTCAGATTTAATACAAGAAGAATGATGATATATGCTATGCTATGCTTTGAGCTACGATGTTTTTTTTTTTTCTTCATCATGTATTCTTTATACAGAGTGTTTCACGTGTCAGCGTTTTTTTTTTTTTTTCGTCTTGTAATTCTGGTTCGTAATTTGAACGTGCCATTTCTCACTTCTGATTAATGTGCTCTTCCACCGCAGGATGTTTGAAATATGGTAATCCAAAAGTAATCCCCAAATCCCTGTGTGGGCAACACGACTGACTCTGGAGTTTTGCACCAGGCCTCACTTGTTGTTTTTCTTTCTTCCTCCACATGGTTGGAAAACTGGGGAGGGAGGGATGGATGGAGAGAAGGAGGAGGCATGCCAAGTACTGCAAAACCGTGGCATGTGTAGTTCTTCTCAAGCTACAGGACAATCTGGATTAATTGGTTCCTTTCTATTTGGGGGGGGGGGACGTTAATGAACTGCAGAACGTTTTCTGGTCCAGACTGCATATGCCACCAATTTATGTTTTTTCGCTGAGTATTTCATTATTGTAACGGTTGCATCATACTCACTTTGTAGAATGGGTTAGAAGCACCATTAAAAATATGGTCAGAAGATGTGGAAGATCTTGAGTGGCCTGACCTCGATCCTGCTGAACATCTTTACAATGAATTGGAATGCTGACAACACCTCACGCCTTCTCAGCTCACCTACTGTACATCAGGAACTGATTAATTCCCTAGAGACTGAATGAACACAAATCTCCACAAGCGCACTTCAAAACCTAGTGGAACATCTTCCCAGAAGAATGGAAGTTATTCTAACAGCAAACGCGGAATGCGTGATGATCTAAAAAAAACACATTAAAATCTTATGGTCAATTCTGGTATACTTTTGGTTTTTAAAGCGTTGCGAATGCCACAGGAAAACAGAAACCTGCAGAAAATTCTTTTTGTTTCCCTGAAGGGTTGAGACAGGACCCCCTTAGTGGCGTCTCTCTCGCTCTCTGAAGTCTTTTCAAGCTGCAGAGGACAGACATGCTGATGTGCTTTATGTGGGAAGACACAGGCTGGCCAGAGGAGGCCCTCAGACTGATAATAAAAAGAAGGGAAAAGCGCATGCTGAACATATTGATACAGGAAATCCCTTGGCCCACCACCTCCTTAGTTTCCTCTCAATTGCCCACAAAGGTCTGTCTGCTTTAGTTCCGGCAGAAATGCTGCGTCTGTGAACTTTCTGAGCTCGGAAACATTTGCCGTTAGCTAAAAGAAGACGAAAAACCGAGAATCGTTACTATTTGTAAATAAAAAAGCCGCAAATCTCAACGTTCTCTTCAAAAGAGCAAGGGTTTTGTTCAGGTTGTCCTTAAAGACTAAACTCTCAGGAATCCTTAATTGCGAAGCATCATGGGTACAAATTAAGTTAATAAATAGATAGCTAGCATAATGACAGCTTGTCACTGAGTCCAGGTTTTTATACTCATGATTTGTTCAGTAGTTATCGCTAATTAGAGGGAAGAAAAAGTTCCCTAGAGTTCATCCAGCAGAGTCAAAAAGACATAAGACCCATCGATCAGCTGACTGGAGACAATCCAGGCTTGATGAGAAACAGAAAATGAGAACGAAACTATCCTAAGAGCTCCACATAGAAAGGGCAATACCTGCAGAAGTCAAGGTAAGGGAGTCCATTACTGCAGTACCTATTTCATGAACGTCAGTAGACTACATACATTTTGAGGGATGACTCTATTTGTTTGTTTTTTTAGTCTCTCTCTCGCTCTCCCTCTTCGTCTCGTCTCTGTTTCTCGCCAGCTGAATCTGTAGTATTTTCCGGTTGCAGAGATTAGATACAAGTTGCTCCTATAAGCTGAACCTTTTGAGGTCAGAGAAGTTCTTTGGCTTCTAGTTTTTCCACAATAAAACTGCTTCAAGACCGATTTCAGGGTTGATGTACAACTTGTCCAAACTGTTTTGTTTTTGAAATAGGTGCGAATTTACAGAAACGTTAGAAGACAGGATGTCCCTGTGACCTCTAAGAACCAGGTTTGACTGAGCTTCTTCCTGTTTGGAACCATTCATGGTGTTCTCAGGGTATTGGGTATTTTTTTTTCCTGGACTTACTTCTAAACTTAATCACGCACTTCGTTTCCATCAAAAATCCACATTCAGGGCATGAAGACGTATTAGATAGAAAAATAATTGTATTCCAGGATATCCAGTGTGGACGAGGCCTACAAGATCATAGACACTAAATCCCAGAGCAGGAAGTCTCAAGTGTCTGCTGATTTGATGGATGGGTTCCCATTAGGGTCCCACGGGTTACAGAGAGGGAAGGCAAACGACGCTGCCCCCCCCCCCCTCATATACCTCATGAGATGCCTGGATGTGGTTGTAACAATGCCAGGGAACGCATGAGAGTAAAGAAGGAGTCGAAATACTGCGTATGGGTGAGCACTGGATTTAACAGGAAGCCAAGACTACAGGGTGTGGCTCCAGGCCGTCGATGTGGACCCAGTTTCCACATTCTTCCTTCTCTGCCACACCTTAAGTCCTTAATTGTCTGGCCACAGACAAAATATTCGTAGACCACACCACTGCAGTTGGTGCTTAACTCAGGACCGGGATGTTTAAATTGGGTCAGTACCAGATTTATGGCTGAGTTTAGTTTAGTGGTATGCAGCAATGTGCTCCGAGAGCAGAGAAAGTCATGGTTGATGTGTACAGATGTCAGAAATAATTCGGGATAACCATCTTTATCAATCCAGGAGACTCAAACAAATCAGATGGTACAGTCCAAAAGTTATAATATATACGATATGGATAAAAGTTTGTTGGACAGTAACGAAGTAAATGTAATTCATTACTGTACTTAAGTAAATTTCTTTTTATTTATGAGGATAAAAACGCAACCAATCAGGGTCGAGCTCTCGCTCTGTTTCGTTTTGATCTGCGCTCGGTGTATCTACTCATCACCAACATGCAGTTCAGCACCGGTTCAACAGCAAGCAGAACATTTTGAGAGGAATAAATGATGGAAGAAACTCCAGACTCGAACTCGCCACAACACCCGTGATCTCTTTCGCACAAGCAGTTGAAAAGAAGATTTTGGGCTCATTGTAATAGATATTAATCAGTGTTTGACTCATTAATATCATTCGATTAACAGATCGGTGCTGAGAGTCACATTAGAGTCTTATCACATGAACTGAGTTGATTAAGCAAAGATTCTCGTAATAAAAATGATAATAGGAACATTACAGCTGTAATAAATCATAGTACTTTGGATACTTAAGTAGGAAGGTGTAGATTTTGGTTGTTGAGATTTCTGCTTATTCAGCAGGCTTAGTAAAGTCAGGTCCTGATGTAAGGTGAAGGGAGGAGTCCTGGGGGGGAGTCAATGTTCCAATTCATCCCAAACAGGTTTTAGTTCTCATCGTTCAAGTAAAGGGAAAAGTTCATGATACCACAATCTCATTCACAAAAATTTCACAGGTTTGTGATAATATGGGGAAAGACCACATCCAATTGGAAAATACAGTGTTGAGTGTTACTATTTTGCATAAAGGCCTTAAAACCATGCACACGAGTTGTATTTCCCCCCATAAGATTTGTCGAAGAGGATCATTTTGGTGGATGTCAGTAGATTTTCGGGTGCACTTGTTTCTGATCAATAAAGCTCTATTTTCTTGCACACAAGGCTTCCTTATTCAATACACCTGCCAGAGGGCTTAAAAAACAAAACAAAACAAAAAACACGGAAGCATGATGCATTTATTATTGGCTGTTACTTTGATTTATCTTCCCAGATACCAGCCATTGAGAACAACTTTGCTTTATTTCCCATATATGCACTTTTATTGACATCCAGAGGTCGATAGCTCATTCATCACACCCTGGCTGTGCGAGACGCACAATTTTGCCAATAAAATGAGAACAATCAGAAGTTTATCAGCAAAACAATCAAGGTTCGGGTTGAATATTAAACAGCGGATTCGACCCTATTAGCATGACTATATATATATATATATATATATGACACAGCATCTTAGCACATATACTCGTAGCCGTTATCACTCGATATTTACAATGTGCTTTTTTTTCCCCAGTTCTACAGACAAAGTCATTCGCAGAAGCTTCAGACGTCTCGGCGCTGAGATTGATGCGAGTTATCGTTGCGATGTAACGTGATTTCAATAGGTAATTAGTTCGATTCTGCTGACACTAACGGACCTGCCGATGAGTGTGTGGGACGGGCGTTGATGCAAACCTGCGTCAATATATGGGCAAACGATACACGGAATATAAATATCCTTCACTTGTATGATCGTATGGACCACCGTACTTCCGTATTATGATGCAAATTTATCCGCAGATATGTTAATGGAGAACAGATGGTGTTGAAAATTTTGAATGTAAATACATTGATAAAAAAAATATTGGGTATGATTTACTATATTGATTATCAATTCATGAATCTATTTGTACGTGATGCACATTATCAAGTATCCCATTTATACTGCATGCACCCAATGATTCTAGCCAAACAAAATGGGCTAAATCGGCTTTGCTCTGAAACGTGTGCATTTGTATAAACAGCTATAGTATCGAATAATGCTACTAATAAAACTGCTCGTCCTGGAAATGTTTTTTTGGCAACCCGAGCCGTATCGCCTGAAAAGTCTTTAAATACGACGCCACAACGCACCACCTCCAGACATTTTATAGTCCGGTGACATACATTTACACTGTCTGTTAAATCTGCTGGATCGTACATCATTTCTATAAATACTACAGCCGCGTTTTTTTTTGTGCTGACCCGTGCACGAATCAAATCCGCGTTTTTCTACGTTATTTCAAATGTTGTGGATTACAGGCCTTTTTTTTTTTTATTATTATTTCCTACTTGTGAAGCTTGAATCCAATTCGTGGGTTCTTGTGTGGCTTGCAAATGAATAAGCGAATATTGATTCGAAAATATTCAAAGCCTCGCAATTACCGAACGCACTCTGCAGGGAGATCGTAGGAGGTCAGCAGAAAGGAGCAGAAGCATTTTGTCCCCGTGATAAATGGCGCGGTCTGACAGGTCACTTCTTTTGCCCTCCATCGAAAGCCACAATTTGTTCCCTTCTGCGGGTCGGGAGACGAATCTCTGGAGGTGACAGATTTATCGGTGTCTCGACGAGGTAAAACACCCCAAAATCCCTATGAAGTCCCTGGATCACTGTGAGGGGATAGATTGAAACACCCCCCCCCCTTCCCCCGGAGCCACTTTTATATCCAAGCGATTTCTTGTAAAATATTTCAATGCTTCACCCCAGATTGCGCGAGAAGCCCGGATTCCATCTCAAACGACATTTATTTTCTCACATAATAGCGTGTGAGTAGCTCTGAAAAGATTTTTTTTTTCTTTCGTCCCATTCGGTTCATATGCCACATGTTAACAGAGAGCCTGTGTGAGATTTTCTTCTTTTGAGAAATGAAATAGAATGAATGAATGATTTTTTTGCAGAAGCCGGGAGTAATATTTTTTCCCCTGGCCACTTGTAAAAAAAAATTCATCCCACTAGCTCACAGGTGTTTCAGCCACAGAGTCCCACCTCAGAAAAATGGCTCGAATGAATGCCAGTGGAGATTTCCTGAGAAGAAAGGACATGGGTGGTCCTCCTCAGAGCAGCCCAACCTGTTTCCACTAGCCGCCATATACAACTCTTTTCCTCAGCTCTCGAATCACGTAATCCCCAACCTCAGCAAGAATCTGCCATTAAACCCAATTTACCTCCAGATCCCCCCCACCAAAAAAGATTTTTCAGGTTTGCACTTCCGTCAGTCTACGATTTCCTTTAGTTTTCGCTCATTTGTCACCCGAGCATGTGATTGTTTTGCCTGTAAGCCCGAATTGAAGACTCATGCTTCATTTATACAGCGCTCCACGTCTATGAGGATGGGGCTGCTGCCAAACAGGAAGAGCAGGCCACAGAGAAAAGGAAGAAATATACAGAGTACTCCTCGATACAATGCTGGCCTGCTCAAGCCAAAACAAACACAACCCCGCAGACCTTAACGACATGATGTCGATATCGAGGCTCTTTAGAAATGTTTTCTATGAACGTTGCTCGTTTTCTACGCTCGTCGATGTAGTTCTAAGTGCGTGCCGAGTCCATTAAATCCTGTGCGTGGAAAAAAAAAAAAAAAGCATGTACAGTACATCAAGTCTAGAAGACACAATCTGGGTATGAAAAGGACTTCGGGGACTCATTCATGAGTATTTATCAACAGTTTTATCTCACTGGAGCCTGGAAACCCGGAAAAAAAAATCCAGTATAGGATTCCTGTATACATGAATTCAATCATTGGGCAATTTACATTTATGGAATTTGATAATAATTTTTCCGGGTTGCCTTACAGTTATTACATTTATACAACTGAGCAGTTGACGGTTAAGGGCCTTGCTCAAGGGCCCAACAGTGGCAGCTTGGAGATTGGAACTCAAGATCCAATCAGAAGTCTGACATCTTAACCAGTGAAGTATCCCATCCAATGGGAAAAAACAGAGACCCGTAGAGAAAACCCATTTGAATATCGGAAGAACACGCAACCTATACAGTAACCTAACGAGCTTTAAAAACTCGCAAGTCATAAACACCTGAACCTCGAAAAGCTGCTAACATGTTGCGTGATAAATGAGAGCCTTAGCGAGCGTAATGTTGTCTCGAAGCGTCTCCTCCGAGTCTCGGGTTTACAGTAAGGTAGGAAGCGCTGAGAGAAGGCCACTCTTCTGAAAGCGTCTCCTATGGGAAAGCAGTGGAAACATGTTAGTCTAATGGGTTAATGATCCGCTCTCAGGTTAGAGTGCCATTAAATGCTGGGCAAACTGTATCTCTCTGTCTCCCTCTTCCTCTCTGTCTATCTATCTATCTCTCCCTTTTTTACACACACACACACATGGTGTGATGGGACTAATTGATTGAGATTGCTCTCTATCAGAATTGGCCTCCCACCATAAATGCCATTCCTGTGTGTTAGCTTGTTCAAACAGTAGTCCTGTGTTAATGGTTAAGGCAGAGTATTTGCTCGGCATTAGCCAGTGGTGGACGCCAGGACAATGCCTACTCTTGATGACAGAAGACGCGGACAAAGAGAGAGGCCGAGTTAATGCAGACTGAGTGCATGAAGCAAACAGTGAGTCTAAGGAAGACAAACCTCTTCCTATCTTCAGCTGTCGTTCATAATGTCTAGATTTGTACATTACCCCAAAGCAGCATCAGTAAAGGAAAAAAATGCTACAAGTAGCTTTTTATTTAGAATTGGATTTGGACTGGATCATCATCTTCCTACAAACTGATACCACAAAGTACGAGACACACAATTGTATAAGCTGCATGGAATTTTCCCTTCACTTGTACTAGGAGACCCAAACCTGCCCTAGCATGAGGATGCCCATGTGCGCAAAGACAGCTTTATGAAGATAAGGTTTGCATGGGTTAGAGGATCTGGAACATCTAGCATGGCCTGCTCTAGAGCTCTGACTTTAACCCGATAGATTGAACTAGAATGCACCCCAGGCCTCCTCATCTTACCGACCTGAGTACCTGTCTTTGCTAATGCCCTTGTGACTGAAAGCGCACAAATCTCCCGAAACACACTCCAAAATCTAGCGGAACATCTTCCCAGAAGAATGGAGTCTATTATAGGCAGCAAATGTGGACTAAATCTGGACTGGGATGTTCGAATGGCACATACTAATCTTATGCTCAGGTGTCCACAACCTTTTGTCCATATAGTGTGATAAAGAAACGGAAGAAGTGAAAATTTCTCGACCTCCTTCAAGCTTTAAAGGCCGTTCCATGGTCCATCCTAATTTATTGATCTACGGTTGTTATGTGCAATTAGCTTTAATTATGTGTTACAGTTGACTCAGGCAGATATCATCAAGAGAGGGCAAAATGGCTTCGCTGTATTGACAGGGTGATAATTGTCCTGCCAGAGGTGTGCGGTGTGAGACCTTGAGAGGCAAGAAAAAGAATATCTTAATGCTTCTGTGATGCAGGCCGAGAGATACTTAAGGGTCACCCAGTAGGCTCTTATCAGTTCTGAGTCGTTAGCGTAGTAGTGGATTGGGCTATTGCTGTAGAGAATAGGGGAGTAAGGGCACTCAGGCTCGGCTCGTTCAGGTCTTCTGTTCCACACGGGTGCTCGGGGATGAGCGCGAGGAAGGAGGGAGAATGGGCCTCGTAGGGGTCAGGTGAAGGGGAGAGAGGCCAGCGTGTCAGCATCGCTCCATCACCTGTGATTTAGGACACATCGTTCAGCTCGAAGATAAACTGGAGGAGATCCGGGGCCGATCGCTGGCGGGTTTTATTTGTGGCTATGAAAACACACATACATTTGCTTGTGAGGGACTGAATAAATAAATGAGTTTGTGTAATTTATAATTAAACATTATGTATATCTTCGATGCAATTTTTTTTTAATGATCGTCCAGATGCCCACGTGTTTCCTTCAACATGATTCCATATTATCCACGTTTTGTAAAGAATCATTTGCGGCATCCACACGGCCACATAATATACGGGATCCACCTGACATTCCAAACACAGCTGTTTTCATATTTACTCCACAAGCGAACGCAGATAAAACTCGTACTTCACACTCGACCCGTACGATTGTGCGACAAAACAAATGCCCAAAGCTGTCATTTTATTGGATAAGAATACATGCAGATCTCAAGTCCTTCCGGATCTCTTGCTGGCGCTCTCTCCAGACCTTCACCCGGCCGTGTTTGTATTTTCCACGCGAGCAGCTGATGGCCTGCTGCGCAACCACAATTGTTCGTGGAAGCTCTTGAAAATAGAAGCATATAGGAAGCAATGCACAATGACTGTTGCTTGACCTACTAATGGTTTTAACAGTGCTAGGACATGTTCTGTCTCTTCTCTCTCTTTCTCTCTCTCTCTCTCTCTCTCTCTCTCTCTCTCTCTCTCTCTCTCTCGAAATCCCCCCCCAGCCCCTCCTCCCTTCCTAACTGTCTCTCACATGTACCCGGAGAGCAAAAAAAAGGAGGAAAAACCGAGGAAAACATATGGGGTTTAATTGAACCAGGGATCCGATTGGACATTCCGTTCTCTGGGAACATGTCTGCCAGTGGCACACCAGAGAAAAAGCGACGAGGAGAAGAATGCTAAAATAAACACGTCGCAGGTAGAAACAAACCTGATAAGCGAGGGGGTATGAGTCAGATGTGCCATGGCACACATCCCGGCCCTTTCCCAGGCTTGGAGTGCTGTTTACTCGGCCGGCGGTACTCTGTGACACACACATTCACTCACACACACACACACACACACACACACACATATATAATCATACACACCCTGCTTTCCCTACACTGTCTCACTCATCTCCTGGCTTTACAGAGAAGGTCAGGATAACATGGCCTTTACACATTTAAATTGACAAGCCATGGGTGGTAAGGATAACTATATATATATATGGGGGGACAGAATCCTCCAGACATTGTCAAATATTTAAATCCCTGCTGCCAAGATGCTTCTGTGTCTGTCACAGATCATGGAAAGTAAAACTTAAATCTGTCACAGGGGTGGTTGGATTAAAAAAAAAAAAAAAAAAATGAATTAAAAGCTTCTTTCTTTTTACATTTTTATTTACATTGGCAATATGCTGTATATTAACTTGTTGAGAGAAAATTGTTAGTTCTATGGGAAATCAGACACTGAGCACCCCCTTATAACCAAAATGGTACGATCCTCATTTCATAAGATTCGACTGTAAGGTTGCTAGTCAAATCATACTCCTCCTATTGAAGCATCGAATCTTCAACTATTTAGGGTCACCCCTAATATAGTGTGTGTGTGTGTGTGTGTGTGTGTGTGTGTGTGTGTGTGTGTGTGTTTGTTTCCTTTTTTTCTTTCATTATTTATGAACCATATAATTCTTATAT